>LFZO01001046.1:11100-24486 GCA_001578225.1 Pseudocercospora musae | reverse complement strand
CTAATTCTACCTTCTTAATCTATAATTTCTTCTATAAATCAAACCTAAACAAACTCTAGAAACAAGCTCTTTCTTTAGTCTAAAAATGATAGTTTCTAGATAGCTATCTTCCTTAGTTAGTAGATCCTTAGCTCTACTAGGCCTATTAGTTTTAAAGGTTACTAAAAACTTGGTATAGATTCCTACTCTATAGGGCTAATAACTTCCTTAAGTCCTTCCTAACTATTACAACCTATAGATTAGGGTATTAGTAGTACTAAGTACTAAATCTAAGGCTTATCTAAAGGTGCTCAAGACTTAGGCTTATCTATTCCCTTTATACTCTAAGCGATCCAATACGCTTTAAGCAAGTATACCTTACTAGGTTTTTTTATAGCTTATATATATAGGGCTTCTTTGTACAATGTGTATAGGTCTACCTCAAGTCTCCCTCTCCTATTTTGCCTCTTCCTTCTAGGACTAGGCTTATAGGTTTAGGAGTAACCTATACTACTTTAGTCTTTCTACCTTATAGTTATAAACCCAGGCTCATAACCTATCGAGCTAAGGAGGGCCGATAGGCATAAATAGATTATAAATTGTAATAGAAGCTATAAGGAATAGTAGGGGCTAAAGTAGGAATAGTAAGTATATTGTTATTTTCTATAGGTTAGAGCTAAGCCTGAAAGGTGTTAGCTTGGATTAGTTACATAATAGTTATTATGTAATCTAGTCTGCCTTAGTATCCCTTGCTAGGTTACTAACTAGACTATATATTCTAACAAGTATTACTTCATTCTCGAGCTAGTTATTAAACGTAACTTGATCTATAGTACCTTCTATATATAGTATATACTTAAGATAGCTATTAATAGTTAAAGCTAGTAATATAGATAGGCGTTATTAGTACTAAGTATACTAGAAGTCGTAACAATCTACGCCCTTTAGAGACTATCTATACTTCCTATAAGTAGTCTTCTTATTAGAAGCTATCTTATTAAGGAATATTAACTTATCTACTAGCTAATTCTAGCTCTTTGTATACTATATTGCTCTTACTATTAGATTATACTCCTTTGTAACTTAACGAGTAACTATACGAGTCTTCTCGAGCCGATTAGTAAGCGTATACTATATACTCGAAGGGTATAGCTATATACCGAAATTGTTATATAATTCTATATATATCTCTTCGAGATAGGTATCTACTTAATTATTAAGGTATTCTAGTAACTACTCGTCTATTTCCTTTGTTATCTTCCTTATGTAGCGGTTCTTAACCTTCTTCTTACCTAGTTTAGGTACCTCTAGTAGGTCTAGATCTAGTATATATACCTTACTAAATAGCTAGTAGTACTTCTACTATTAATATATTATCGATATACTTACTCCTATCTTTAAGACAATAGTTAGAACGTCTAGATTGTTATTGAAATATAATACTATGAGTCTAGTAGTCTTAGAGGATAGGCAACCTAGCATAGTAGTATAGTAGCTAAGGAAGGCGTAGAATAACTATAATAATACCTTAGATTATATATTTAATAGCTATACTATCGATATACTTAGTAATTCAATATTGGGACGAGAATACGTAGAAAGAGGACGATTTAGCTAATTTACTAGTAAATCTTGGTAGGGCTTCTCTAGTCTTAGTATTCTTAACCTAAGGGCCTATTTAGTAAGTTCTCGGCGGGCTAGCTCGATATACCTAATACTATATAGACCTACTACAATACGCCGGATACGCCTATAATCTTAGCTATAGATACCTTATAGTATGCTTTAACTTCGGTTAACTTAGTATGTTATATTTCGTTATATGCGTCGTTTAGTAAATGTAATATATCGTTAAGCTACCCGAAAGTAGATTACGGCTATTTCGGAAGGTGTACTAAGCCCTACTCTACTACATTTCTAGTACTCCTACGTAGGGTAACTACGTCGATAACCTATAACTATAGTAACATAGTATAACAACGCAAAGACATACAAGTATCCGGACTATAGCCTATCGAAAGTATGTATTAAGATCTTTTATTCTATCTAGAAATTATCTAATTCTACCTAGTATAACGCGAATAATACTATTACCGAGATTATAGCTTTATAGACCCTCCCGAATAGTTAGGACGATAATGTATTCCTCGAGTCGTAATAATCTCAATCTTAACCTTCTATATAGTATACCTTCGTAGACTCTTAACTAGACGACCCTATATTAAACAATACCTAATCTACTTAATCCGCCTTCTAAGAGACCTAAGATACTAACAAAGCTACTACTTAGACCGGTAGCAAAGCTAGGGATAGTAAGAAGCGAGAGGTACGCTAGATCGACGAGATAAAGGATATTCTTATAAACGGCTATAGAGACGAAGTCGTAGCTAACAATTACGTAGACCTTAATCTCAAGGATAAAGCGAAGACTCGTATTATAGACAAGTTAACTACTATTAATAGTAGCGAGCCTATAGCTTAGTCCTACTATAGTACTCGACTCGCTCAATATCGTAGACCTTATACTTAGTATTAGTTGCTTACAAACCCGTCCTTCCAAGGCTCTAGATTTGGCGTAGATCTAGTTACTAAGGCAATTACTATACCTATAGAAGTCTAGAATAACTATCTTACTAGGAAGGCAACTAAGTATAATAGTAGGCTAAGATATAGGCCTCCTAAATACCTAGATATATACTAGGTTATCTTCGCTAGTAAGACTATAACTAGAGCTTACGCTCGCTATAGACCTCCTACTATAGTACCGTTACCGTTACCGTTACTATTAACTCTAGCTCTAGTAGCTCCTATACTATCGACTCTAGCTCTAGTAACTATGTCTACTACTATAGCAATGCCCTCTATAGAGCCGGTTTAAGACATTAGCTCTAATAAAGAGAATCTCTCTCCTATAGTTACTAACTCTACTACTATACTAGACGGTATACTTACTACTAGCTCGAAGCGTAAAGTATAGCTAATTACGCCTATAACGCCTACAAAAGTAAGCCGCTAGTAGGGAGCTAGACTACTCGTTAATAGCTTTAAAGAGGCTATAATAGTAGTAAAGGAGAGGGACTGTTTCCGAGAATCTCTTATCCTTATAGCTATCGAGGACATAACCTATAATAACGACATTCTACGTACTATATAGCGTAAGCTAAAGGGCTCGAATCTTAACGCTATATTGTTTATTATAAGAGATAAGGCATATCGTCGTAAAGAGCTAGTAGAAGTAGCCGACGATATAGGTAAATATATAGAGGATATAGAGATTACCGCTAGCGGCGGAGTTATCGACTAATTAGAAGCCGGATCTAAGTCGCTATAATTATAGAGATTCGAGGTAGCTTCGAGCTACCCTACTACCCTTACTACTTAACTATCCCTACTCCTATCGTTACTAAGTTTATAGCGCTTCTTAGATATATATATATTATACTCTATTTCAATTTTAATATTATTTAGTCTATTATATATCGAGTTATACTACCCTAGAGGTCTTTAGTAATCGTTATCGTTCTCCGCTTATATACTAACTATTCGACTATCGAGATCCCGTATTCCGCTCTAGGGTCCGTCGCTATAGATTAACATTCCGACTATACCGTTAACCTATCCCTATATTAATACTACGATATCGGAGCTATATACTTACGAGACGAAGATTATAGAGCTAACTCGGGCAAGTATCCGTATCTAGAAATTATATTAATCGGTTAAGAACTAAGCTTACTAGAGCGTTACGGAGGTACCGCGATAATGTTATAGTATAGCGATCAAAATAGCTCGAGAATAGCAACTTCTAGGAGATAATCTATCTAATACTTTATACTAGTAGCTCTTGTCTACGACTCGCTAGCTCTTCTTTATATTACTCCTAGTTCAAATTAGCTACATTGTCTCTCTTCTATACTATTACTTTACTCTCTTTATTATAATTAATCTTATCTTAATCCCCTTAGTTATAAGCCCTCTTAACGCTAGTATAGCGTATAGTTATAAAGCAACGTTCCTCGTCTTTAAATAGCGAGTCTAATAGATTATAGTACCTAATAAAGTTATATAGGCAAACTAGCGTATATAGAAGATTAACCTACGTCTTAATACTATATAGTAGACCGCCCTCGAGTCCATAGATAGCCTAGCGTACTTTAAAGATACTAAACGTCTACTCGACGATATTGCGAAGACTCGAGTACTAGAGATTAAATAGCTCTCTCGTATTAACTAGACGTTAATCGCCTTATTACTATTCCTTTAAGTAATAACGCGTTAATAGATAAGGCACTATAGAGATACGACTACTTAGATAGCTAGTATTAGTAAGATAGTACTTATCTAGCGGTACTATAGAGCCGAAGCTATTCTTCTTATAAGTATATAATAGAACGCCTAAGTCGTTTACGGAGCCCTCCTATCTAGCGAGAATATAAGTAAAGCGTATATTAAAGTCGATAGCTACTAGTACGTTCTACGAGATACGACCCTTCCTATTGCGCTAGGGGATCTACTTAGTAAGAGGCATATATATATTAATATAAGTACCGTCTATAGCTCTAATATAGTCCTCGAAAGCTACTACTTTAGGATCTCTTAATCGCTAAGGTACGTTATCGTAATCCAGCTCTTTAATATAGTCCGGATATAGTAGTAACGTATAGCGTAGAACCTTATAGAAGGATTCTTTAATAGTCTAGGTTAAGCGCTTCTATAGAGCGTATACTTTAATAAACGTAGCTCTATAGCTATAGATATATAGGAAGTATATTAACCTCTTAGTAGTAGTTAGATAACGTATCGAAGATAGGCCGTTCTTAAGCTCGATAAGCGCTCTAAGAAGCTTATTAAACATATCGATATTAAGCCGATAGAGTCTATATAACTCCTTCTCGCTACTTAGTAACTTAGTAGTAAAGCGAGTATCCTCGTAGGTCTAATAGGTAAAGACTTTACGCTCTCCTTCGAAGTCTAGGTACTACTCGCTATAGTATTAAAGAACGTATAGTTATATAGTAAGAATAGTAAGTATTTAATCTTCTAATAGTCTAGTAGCGCGTACGAGAGTATCTATAGCGATAGTAAGGTAAATCTACCTCGTTAGTTCTACGGAATAGCTAACTCTATAGTATAGCAAAAACTGTTAGAAATAGACTCTCTCTACCTAGTTGTCTCTTGGTGTTGTCTAGGCTAGCTAGCCTAATTAGGCCTAGCTTAGGGGCAATTCTCCTTTATCTTTGTGTTTGTAGTCTTAGATAGACCTTTATCCTTTTTATCTACTACGAATTGGGTCCCTTAGTATGCCTACTCTCCTCCGCCTACGTAACAATGTTTAATAGGTTATAAGCCCGGGTTAGCCATTATATGTCTATAGGTTTGAAGGTAAAGGAAAAACTAGAGGGAAGTAGCTACAAGTTTAGCACTTAGTCTATAATACTTAAGAGACCGGACTAGCAATAGAGAGACCCTATAGTTTAGGGCTAGATACTTTGTAAGAAAGAGCTAGTAGACAATAGCCTAATCTATAGCTATATAATCTAGGACAGAACTAGTTTAGGAGACTAGGGTAGGAGCTTATAGTAATTTGAGACAAAGATAGGCATATAAGAGATAGATTATGCCTCTTGTATTAGGTACAAAGGAAAATGTATACCTATATAAAGATAGGGAACAACCCTTCCTATTAGAGATGTAAGACCTACGCATTAGATACTCTAATAGGCTATCTACTAAATAGATTGAAACTAGCGGAGTAACTCTCTACTAAGTAGGAGTAGCTTAACCTATAGCTAAGATACAGAAGAGTAAAGGATTTAAAAGGTAAATAGGCTATTAAGGGGAGTTCTAAGAAGAGGAATAGTTGTAATAGAGGCTAGGAAGACTTTGGGGTCTTCTTAGTATACTAAATTACTATTAGCTAATAATACTTTAGAGACTAAGCTTAAGAGCCCTAAGACAACTGCTTAGAAGGATAACTACCTTTTATAGGAACTAGTACAGAACTGGTTAAGATGTCCTATATAAGATTAAAGTAGGACAAGTTAATACTAGATAGCTTATGCCTAAATACTATTTTAGAGAATACTATAAGCCTCTAATGCATCTTGACTAGGCTATAGGAGTTATAACCCTACTATATTAGAGGAAGATTGCTTGTAGAGTCTATAGTAGAAGGGTACTAAAGTGGTATGCTTCTTTATTCATCCTCTACTAAGCAAATAACGTACTTCTTAATAACTACCTATACCTTATATATAGGTAGTAGTAGAGTATATTTACTAGAAGGATCTAGATCTAGATAATGGCTTAGGAGGCTATTAAAAATGGCTTAGGAGGCTATTAAAAAAAATACTTCTTGTTTAGATTCTTTTCTTAGCTTAGTATAGCTATACACTTATTTCGGGCTTAGCAAGCCTACAAATTCTTTTCTAGCTAGCTTATGTTATAATAGATAATAACAACTAAGCTAGTATACTACAAGACATAGATACTTAAGACAAAACATCTAGATTGCTAAAGAGACCTTGCCCTATCCTAACTAAGGACAACTTAGAGTAATGGTTTAGAAGGATGGAAATTTTCTTAAGAGGAGAAGACTTGTTTTACACTATTCTAGAGAATAGCAATTAACCTATTACTACTAAATCCTAATACAAGACTATCTAGTAGATATCCCTATGCTTAGGAGAAGATAATAAAGAGCTAGTTTTAGACATAACCTCTACAAAAGTAGTCTAGGAAGAGCTAAAGAAGAAGTATATAGATAATAAGGCATTAGGAAGAAAGATGTTAAAGCAATACTTTAACTATTAAATAACAGATAGGATAATTGATATAGTATAGTCATACCTACTTACATTAGGTAGAAGAATCAAGACTGCCTAGCTAAAGCTAGCTATAGCTCTTGAACTAGAAGCTAGGATTTAAGTTCTTCTTTCTAGATTGCCTAACTAATAGTTATCTATTAGAGATGCTATTAATGACTAACCATTACTATTACCTAATAGCATCCTTTCAATTCTTTAGGAAAAGGAGGTAGATATGCTAAAGCTACTAAATACATACTAGGCACTCGTAGCAAGGGCTATAGCCTTAAGGGACTAGAAGAAACCCTAGAGGTTTACTACTTATAAGTAGGAGAGGGGTTTATACAAACTATATAGTTAGGATAATTATATAATGATCTACTATCTATATCTAGAAATGGTAAGGCAAATGATTTAGGTAATTGCAAACAATAAGCTTATAGATAACAAGAAGTTGTTAGCAATAGTTGTATATAATAAGGAGGGCTCTAAAGAGGAAGTAGACTAATCTAACTAGACTAAGAGTTAAGGGGAGTGTTAGAAATAGACTCTCTCTGCCTAGTTGTCTCTTAGTATTGTCTAGGCTAGCTAGCCTAATTAGGCCTAGCTTAGGGACAATTCTCCTTTATCTTTGTGTTTGTAGTCTTAGATAGACCTTTATCCTTTTTATCTACTACGAATTAGGTCCCTTGGTATGCCTACTCTCCTCCGCCTACGCAACAATGTTTAACAAAAACTATACCTCCGAGGGCTCTATAATAGCTATATACCGACGATATTATTAAGACCGACGATAAGCTATATAGTAGAGCCTACTAGACTAGAAATAGTCGTATTCTAGATACTATCGAAGATTGATGTACAATACTAGAAACACTAAAGAAATTTAAGCCGGATTGCCTATTTAGGTAACCTACGAGTCTCGAGATAGTATTACGAGTATTGTAACGGTATTTAATATATCGAGCGTATTATAAGTATAAAGACAATAGTCCGTTTATTTAGAAAGCACGATATCATATTATGATATAGTGTGGCTGTTTGGTAAGCACAATATAGTGTTATAATACTGTGTTTCTTAGCCGCTCATCACTTACTAAACAGGCCCTAAACGCAAAACACAGTAGGGTCAGACTTCTAGTCCGCTTGCAGAGGTCTGGTCTACTCCTCAACTGCTACGGTCTTTCGACACCTCGTATATCAAAAGACGTATACGGAGCACGGCAACTGCTGTGTGCAACGCAGGCGAAACAAGACGGCCAACGGAGTGCCGTCCGTGTACACTTCCACCGCGCAGTGTTGCGATTGTGCTGAATGCCGCCGCAGCTCGTGATTCGGCCAGGCGTTCCTACAGACATTCGTGAGCCTATTCTAGGTACAGCTCAGCGCCCGGGAAGGGAAGGCTCTCATCACATACGCCAGAGTAGTAGGTAGGAGAGCATAGCTGCGACTGACTGCAGAACTTGCTTGATGTTGTCCCGCAGCAGCTTCTCACATGTCGCCATTGAGCGCTCGGCCGAATCAGATCCAGAATCGTATCTTTTCTATCCATATATGCGATTCGACAGTCGGCCGAACGAAGATGCCATCTAGGAGATGCAATTGAGCTTTTACCATAGTCCATTCACACCTCATTTTTCTCAGACCCCACTTCATCTAAAGATGCTATCCACTACCTCGCCTGCACGGACCGACAAGATGGACAGGAGGGAGTCCGGCAGCCCGTGAGTCTTCTCATTGCATCCCTGGAGCCAGATTCCTCGACCCTCCTCAAGGGCGCCTTCCTTGAATTGCACTGTAATTCCTGCCAACAGTCCATGCTTGAGCATCTTCGCCAGGCCTCATGGCTTGCAGGTCTCGCAACAGCTCCTCGTGGACTTTGCGCTCGTAGCCAGTGGCGGCGATTATCACGTGAACCTCGAGGATTTGGTGCGCCAATGCCTTCTGACTGCAAGTTGCGGTCTCATTCTGCTCCACTACCAGCTGAAGGACTGGCCCATCTTTCGCTTCTGATGCTCGTACATTGCCAACTGAGCTGTGGGAGCTGATGTAAGCTTCACCATGCCATGGCGGCCGTGTTCCCAAGTCAGCCAATCTCGCATGGCTGCTTGACATGTCAAGACACTGATCTAATGACAAAGATTGGTGCACTATTCATGCTACAACGGTCCATCCCACTGAACATCCTGTTCCGGGCATGTCATGATAACCTCCACTCAGTAGAAGTGTCCCTCCGCGAAGAAGCGATCCCTTTGCAGGGCGAAAAGCACAGCAGTCTTGTGAGGGAGCTGAAAGCGCTTCTTCCCTTGCGGAGGGAGGAAGCGGGCCTGAATGGGAACGCTCGGTAGATCGTGTCGCGCCTCGGCAATGACCTGTTGCGTGCGCGGGTCTCGCGGGAAGCATAGATGCTTGATACTGGTGGCCACGGCCTGGTATTGTTTGCCTCCACGAAATCGCTCCTCTCCACAAGCATATGGCTGTTCTGATTCGAACTCGCCAACGTGGATATTGCAATTCGAGTTGACAAAGCAGGCCGTGTTGTCTTCCTTCGCCCAGCCTACGTCACTGTATCCCGCCGGCTCATAATCCCAAAGCAAGATCAGAGACATGGTGTGAGGATCCACGCGCTGTGATTCCAGGTAAGCCCTGTGTCTGTCATCCGGCCCTCGCTCTCTCCATCCGTGGTTGACTCGATCCGAATTCTGCCATTTGCAATAACTGCCGAGATGTAGTGCATTCTGCGCATCCATGTGCACGAGCTTCAGATGCTGGCCCAATTCGACGATATACCGGCTGTACAGCAATGGCACAGCTTTAGGGCTGATCCCATAGTAGTGCGAGCTTTGCTCCCAACAATGATTGGGGCACGGCTTGTCAGGCATGTGTGTACAGTACTTCAGGAAGACATTATCATAGCATGGAAATGCCAGCCAGGAGTCGCCCAGATCACCCGCGACTAGCCGAATGCAAGGTGAAGATAACATCTCGCTCTCACTGCCATATTTTCTGACTATAGAGTGCGCCGTCCGAGACAAGTTGAGGTCAACTCCCGGACTGCCTTGCTGGGCAGCATTCAGGCACCACACCTGCTCGAATCAGAATGCGGTGCCTGACAAGATCGAAATTCCGGAACTTGTTACGGCGAGAGCAAATGTCGCAATGGTAGGCATGAATCAAGTGCAGAGACTTGTGGCTGGGTTGAAGTCGTCGGTGCCGAAGACATATGTGGCTTTGTTTTGTTGGCCGGCCCTTCTTCGCTCTCAAAAATAGTCATGAACTGCGCATCCGGACGGTTTCCCAGTGCTGTCAATGCTTCCGCTGCCGAGTGATGGTGAAACAGAATGCATAGTTGACCGCCGAGCTCAGCCATAGCTTTCATTATGATTCAAACTACATGTCTCTCTTCCTCGCATGTAGTGCCACGGGTATGTCTAGTCCTCTTCTCAAACTGTGTATCTCCAAGCACTCTGTGATACAGAAAAGTCCTTGCCAGTCGAGAGCATCTATGCCAATCGAGTCAAAAAAATGTCAATCGGCCTTTTACGCTCTTTCTATCCTGTCCGTCAGGGTACGCCGTCCTGGCCGTTGTTGTCCACATTGGGGAGGGTGTCAAGGGCTGTATCGAATGCTGATGCGAGAGTGTCGATGCTCGTGAGTGGTCAAGGCCGTTGACCTCATGGCGTGTCGTCGCGATGGTTGCCGGCAGGTCCGCCAAGCATGCAAATGCAATGCCAAGTTTAAAAGCCTCACGGCATGATATGCAAGAAGCGATGAAGGAGATTATCGTGCCGTTCATCCGTCGTTACCTCGTGATTATAAGTCCAAAGCCGTCGAGCCAAGCCCCACAGCTACCGTAAACGCCTGCAATGCTGTATCCTCGTGGTGGCACAAGTGTATGTCTGGAGTAGTGTCAGTGATGCCGTGCAGACATGGACAGATGTAGCAATACTCACCCAGAACCGCCGTTAGATTTGCCGTAGATTTCACTTCGCCGCCCAGTATTCGTCATAATCTGGATGCCGTCAATCCAGAATCCCGCCCTCACATAGAATCCAAGTAACATCTCTCCTCTTCTCGTATCCAGCGCAAATTCACTGCCTCCAGGTCGACCGCCGCGCTTGCCGAAAAGTTCGTTCTTGCCATCTTCATAACAGAATTCGATGCCGTCCAGGCAGTCTCCATGGTAGACTTTCACGCTGAGCAGCAATCGTGACTTCTTTTCGCCGGCGACGCCCCACTGCTTCTTTTCACAGTGCCCGAGGATGAGTTCCTGGGGCTGTGAGCCTTGCATTGCACCGTGTCCCAGCTTGATACCCTTAAAACCAGGTCGACCATCAGGTAGCTTGACCTTGCTGTCTGAGGTGTAAAGCTTGGAGAGATCTTGCACCTCGAGCTCGCCATCGCCACAACTGAATATTTTGAGTTTGGTCTTCCGCTTCTTCTTCTCGGCAGGCAGCTGATCTTTGATGACCTGTTCCGTCAGGTTGATTTGTCTTGGCGCGCTCTGCTCCAGGTACTCTATCCAATGGTGGCAGACGTCGTCGCCGTCTGGGTATATTTCAATCCAAGCAACTCCAGTAGCGGCAGTGATGAGAGCAGTGTTGTTGTCAACGGTCCACACTTGGACGCTGCTATCGGGATGGCTCGCTTGGTCGGTGGGCAGCTGGAATGCAGGATGGAAGCGGAAGCGAAGAGTGTCCAGCCTGTGCCAAGTGCATTCGTCCTTTGGCAAGCACAGCCGTTGCCCCTGTTGTTTCGTTCTCGTTGAATATGGCTCCCGGCACGTAAAGGTGCGATTCAAGCGAGTGTAGTCCCGCATCATAACTCCATTCTCCTGGTGAGGGCAGCCAAGCAGATGACCGGTTTCATGCATGTGAGCTCCGATACCAATGTTGGCGGACTCCCAGTTGCTGCCTCCTTCGTTGCAATCATTCGCCACAAAGTTTGTGTCAGTCCGTGTGCAGTCGGAAAAGGCAGGCACAACCTCTTCGATGTGTGCCGGGTATGATTGTAAGCAGTGAGAGCCGAAGATGGCGAGCTTCAGCTGGTCGTCGCCTCCACCGAGCGCAGCATGACCTCTGACCGTACCAATGTTCTTATCCCAACGTGTGTCCAAGAACATGCAAGAGACATACTGCCGCTGCCCATCGCCAGGCCGAAAGTATGCCTTGACAGCTTCCATGGCGATACCGAATAAATCACCCTTCTTCTTGGCCGGCTCATACTGCTGAGCGAGATGCAGGTCCTGAATCTCTGCCACGGTCTTGTCGATGCGGATGATGTGAACCTTGGCTTCATTGCGCAAGTTACCAGTCTCCATATCGCGCCATGTCAAAGTTCCAGGTTGCCACTCCTCCTCATATCGGTAACATCTCCTGCCAAAGCCATTGCGGTTCATCTGTTCTGCAGTGAATGCCTGCCAGAGGTATGCGGCCATTCTAAACTTTCTGATCGCAGTTGGCAAGCCATTTCCTTCTTTCTGCACCCTCTCCGGCACAGCATCATAGGTTCCCGGTGAGTCTTTTGCGAGGAGTATGCAGAGCTGGAGTGGCGGTGCGGAGATGAGTGGTAGGTAGTTGATGTTTATCCAGGACGAGTGAGCGGGTATGGATGAGTTCTGCGCAGGAAGTTTGGGAGAGGTAAAGTCGAGGCGAAGACGGTTCGGCCCAGGCTCGAGGTGGACAAGTGCTTTGAAATGCGAATCGCAGACTGGCCAGGTGGTCGGCGGGAATTTGTCTTGATGGTGGCAGAGGGTGAGGTGGCCGTCGATGGGCTGGGTTGTGTCGGCGCATTGGCCAAAGATGAGCAGGACCTTTTGGTGGACCTGCATGTGTGTGTCAGCCATTCCACCGGCACAACAGATGTATCATCGCTGATCATACCCAAGATCCATCGGACACTGAGAGAACGCGCGGGGCCAATGGCGATGTTGCCGGCGTCGACCGCTCACCAGTCTGTACTGGCATACCCTGCAGCATGTCGTTAGCTCTTTGCTCCTCCATCATGATCGTATTGTCAGCATACAGTGATGCTGTAGCGATTGCTCTGCGAAGTGGGCATGCTCGGCCGCGACTCTCGTGGAGGGATGGGCGGTGGAGTTTTGGTGGGAGCGTTTGCGCTTGCGCCATGTATGGTTGACAGGTTCGACTGCGACTGCGATCGCTGGCTGGACAATGTCGTCGGCGGGCTCTGGCGGCGGTCGAGGAAGGAATTGAGTGTCGACGACGACTTGCTGGACTGCTGCAATCGTCCATGATTATTTTCGCCCGTCTCGCTGTTGCTCTCCGAGTTGGAACTGTCGCTGGCGCCCTTCTTAATCGACGCTTTGGATCTCCGTCCGAGGCTGATATCTTTGAGAAACGAAGGCATTGCGGCCGGCCGGCGTTTCTCAATGAGCCACAGCTCTAGCAGACGCGTGAGATTTCCGAATTCACAGGCGCGCAGGCCTGCCTTGCCGAGTCAGCGAGAGCAGTACCTATGTGTGTGGGCGTCGTCGTTGATTCAATCGAGATTGGGCCGAAGTATATCGGCAATGCGCAGTGATGCAGCAACGATGCTGATGCGATACGGACTTGCGTCAGTGCATAGACTTTCTGGGCGC
>LFZO01001046.1:0-10873 GCA_001578225.1 Pseudocercospora musae | reverse complement strand
CCGCTGGTGACGGCCACTTTTTCCAACACGTGCGTGGCGTGCGTGGCCTGGCCGGTCGAAGCAGCGAATCCCGTAGCCGTAGCGACTGACGACGGGATGGACAGAATTATTGTTATTATGAGGCGGGAACTGGAAGCACCACAGAGTTGCTGGAGGTTTGCCAGACAGCTGGAGGTGTGGCAGAGAGCTCCAGTTATTTTGCAGGGATACCTTCCCTTCAGCCTTTTATCTGTCCAGCCACTCACCTGCCTATCCGCGGCGGCGTGCACAATCATAATAATTCCAAGCTATCGCCATCTCAACCAACCTCCACGTATACAAGGCGACCTCCATCCAGACAGATGCGGTCTGCAGATTTTCTGTTCTCCAGCCTTACACCGAGCAGATCTGTTTGCATTTGAAGCGACAGCTGCAGCGGATAGCGGCGTGTCTCACCGACTTAAAACGATCCAGCGGGTACCCGGGCAACCTCCGCAGTGACATTCTCTCGCAAACATCGCCCACGTAAAGCTCGACACTGGCAGTGCAGAAGTGAAGACGAAGTCGTCTTTGCATCTGAAAGGTATTCTGTTCTCAGTGTCGAATCCGACCACAACCGTTGCTCGCCACACAGATAACGGAGAGAACCTTCGCCAAAGTCTGACTTGGGAAAGAAAGCAAGGCGCACGGTGCGAGGCACACATGCCGGCGTCTATTTGGACACTCGCATTTTGTTGAGTGCTTCGTCGATGCGAAAGGCCTGTCTTGTCGCATGGCTGGTTCTCACTCACTCCTCATTCATCACAGCACATCTTGATGCTATATAGCCATTCGTAGCCAAGTGACGTGCGGTTTGGATCATTTCCATCTCGGAGGCGGCGCCGTCGTTAGGTAGTAGAGCAAGAATGGAATGTGAAGTCGCACAAGACAAAAGCGACTCGGTGCGCCTAGATTCTCCTGTACAACACATGCACATTCCCTCTCGACTGCTTCCTGCTGCTCCAATAATGATAATTGACTTGACGGTGCGGTTCTCACTGTTATAGCTCAATTATAGCCCGTGCCGGCTCTTCGCAGTTCTCATTCCGGCTGCGTGCTGCATTGCCCTCGATCGGCCGATCTGCTTCCTACGCTTGACCAATCAAGCGTGCAAACGGCTATCAGCGTCAACCTCGAGCCTCACGCCGCACTTCTCCCTTCGCTCAGCAGCTGTACTCAGGAATACTCCCTGGTCAATGAGACTGATCACACATCGACCTCACTCTTCAGCTGTACTTTTGAACGTCCAAGGTCGGCCCGCTCCTGAACTGTTCTTCTGAAGTGCTGCCCCTCTCGCCAGTCCCCAACCTCACATACCCCATGCCAGCTGCTACGAGCATGGAGCGACCGGAAGATGTTGCAAGCAAGGTCATGAGAAGAGTGCAGGTCTCAAAAGTATGCGAAACTTCGATATAGCTACCCAAAACATGGCTGCTGATTGACTTTCCTTCGCAGATGACCCGAGCACTGCAAGATCGCCTCGCACTCGCCAATGTCAAGATCCAGAACGGATGGCAGGATTTGAGCCTGGATGCTATCGAGCCGCAAATCGACGAGCGACCCAGACGAAAGCGACCTGCCTCGAGCAATGACACAATGTCAGATACCGCTTCAACTGCCTCCAGCCGACTACATTCCAGCGTCGGCCTCGCTTCGTCTCCAATTACCGAGCCCATCTTCTCCGACGACCTCCCACGATCAGGCCGAAGCTACAGGAATAAGAGGATCAAGGGTTCAGACGTGCGCCCATTCGCCGCTTCGGGAGCTGCAACGGGTCGACGGACAAGAGGCGCTGCGAATCGTCAAGCGACTTGGAAGAAGAGGGAAGGACTTCCAGAATCCTCTCCAATCAAGCAGACCAAGCATGCAAGATTCCCTTCAGGACAACCCTCACATCTCTCCTTCATCTCCGAGGGCGCTTCGACTATTGCGGATGACGATCCGCCTTCGCCAGAATTCAGCGAAGAAGACGATGCCGATCTGCCCATCACTAGCTTCAGCATCAATGCTTCTACTCGCATCACATCTTCACCTCCCAAGACACCATCGCCTCCAAAACACATGAAAGGCATACACCAAGTCTCCTGGTCGCGCACGCCAAAGACTGGCGGAGACGACGGCGCTGACCTCTTGATGTACCTAGCCACGTCCCCGTCGCCGGCTGTTCACGCATCCCGTGCCAAGACTGTCATCCAGGCGCCTTCTACTCCACCACACAAATCGACACCTCTCCCATCCTCACATATGACTCCAGGTACTTCTGGAAATGGCTTCCTCGGATTCGGACCTACTACTCCGGGTACAGCGTTCAACTTTGCTGATTTTGTGAACGTGACTCCGAGCCCAGCACAAGGTCCATGGAACCGCACACCTGTCGCAGGCCGCACACCCGGCGCTTCTGCACGCAGGAGACTTGACTTCAATAACCCTATGCCACCGACCACAAGTCCCACCATGACCCGTCACCGTAATAATGACGGCTTGGGCATGGAACTCGGTGGCGAGCTTCGGACATGAGACGAACCAATCTTTCCATATGTTTGCAATTTTTATGGCTTTCATGAAATTACGACTATTCTGGATATCGAGCCACGGCTTCAAGGCCGCATGCACAGAAGATGTGCTTCACGCAGACTGCGGCAATTGCGTGTGACTTGATGGAGTTGTGTTTTACAAGGCTCTCATATGTTTGATGGAAACGGCGATATGGCGACACTGGATGGCATACACATATATACTCACGACTCACTGTCCTTTCCGGGCTGAAATGGTGCAATGCTTTTCTGTGCTTGGATGGCATCGGTGCACCGTGCAGTGATGACGGAGCGGTCGATGAAGAAAGGAGAAAATTCTGCTTTAGAGTTCGCAGGTTGAACAGTGCTGGCTTTCACTGTCAGTGCGCGTCTTTCACGCGTCACATCCCTGCTGATTCGCTGAAGCTGGTTTGTAGGAGAAGACAATGGTGATGGATGTTAGCAATGTTGCAGAAGAGCGGCATGGAGGGGCAGACAGGTAGCTTAGTGCATAGTATCGCCATAAGTTAATGTCTCTGTCCTAGGCGGTTGTTCGGAGGCTTGAGTGGGTGCAGCTGTGGGACGCGTTTCCGTGTCCCGCTAGTGACGGATTGGGTCAGCGTGTGAGAACAGCGTTTCGGTAGTTGTTCTTGATCCCGGGGTAAGCGAAGAGAATGGAGACGCTTGGATGTGTAGTGTTACGTATACAGCCATCCTTTCGTGTGTATACCCATTCGTTAGCGCCGTGGGATTAGCTACTTCTAGCTATTCTTACTAGTCGCTAATCCATTAAGAGTTAATCAATAATTAATAAGGTTAGCTAAACTATAATAAGTAATACTATCTACTATACTATTATAAGTTCTTCTTTATATATCTATTCCTTTAGACTAATTATTATTTAATAACTATAATACGTATAGATATAATGCGATTATTACAATATAAAAATTAATATAATTGTATTACTATATATTATATAGTAATTTATAGAAGTACTAATATAGAATACTAAGATACTAATAAATATATACTAACTAAAGAAAGGAAATACGAAAGGTCTAAGGATAGCTATATACGTTTATAAGAATTATTTAACTATATTTATAATAGTATAAGAGTACGTCTACTTATCTATTAATAGAATAGTAGATTAGTACCTTTCTATATAATATCTCTACTATATTATTAACTAGTATTATCTATATCTTTATCTACTTTAATTTTCGATAGATATTATTAGTAGATTATAACTAATTACTATAGTATTATCTAAGTATAGTATACTATTATTAGAAGGTATTACAATTATAGGCCTAATTAGCCTATCTAGAGTCTAAATAGGCTAAGATAGGCTATCTTAGCCCTTCTTAGCCTATAGGTATATATCTTCTCTCTAGATACCTCTCTTTCCTTTCTTCTTTAGTAATTCGAGTAGTTCTAATCGAGTACTATATACTACGTATTATATATTCCTTTTATATACGAATTACTCTTCTAAAGTATACTATATAGTACTTAAAATAGTATAGAAGAAAGTAAAGGCCTTAGTATCGAACCCGGTTAGCTAGGATAATAACTAGGAAAACTTTCCTAATACTAAATAGGACAATAATTCCTCTAGCCTAACTAACGACTTACTAGGAGATACTATCGATAGCGATAAGGGATAGGGTAATACTAAAGAAGACCTAGACAATAAGGCTTTAGTAGTCTAGCTCTAGTATAAGGAAGAACGAGCTAAATAGGCTAAGTAGCGCCTCGAATTAGCCTATCTTAGGAAAAGGATAGCCGATATAGCTTAGGAAGCCTCCCTCCTTATAGACTAAGGGGATATTTAGCTAAACGTAACTTCTACTAGACTATCCTCTATACCTATAGAATCGGCTATTCTTAAGGTAAGGAACCTCTATATATTTAAGGATAAAGGATATATAGACTACGACTAATAGGTTAGAGACTACGACTATATCTTTAGGTAGGCCCCTTATATCTATTCCTTAGAAGACATAAAGGTAGACCTAGCTAAGGAATAGATAGAGAGGGAATAGCAAGTTAAATAGAAACGATATACTAGGTATTTAGACCTAGAGGAGTATATCTAGGAAAAAATGAAATAGGTAATACTAGACTCTATAGGAACGAAGGAGGAATACTACTAATTAGCCCTAGATAGGCTAAAATAGGCTAACTAGGATAGTTGTACCCTATCTAAGCTACTAGACTATATAAAGATCTAATAGGATAAGGTCGAAGAGGATCGTTAGGACTATATAAAATACGACTTTATTATAGCTATAGATAAGAGAATCTAATACTATATCGAAGTAGGCTAATAGTACTTCTAGACCTTAATCGAAGTAGAAGAGGTAGCAAATGCCTACTACTACTCGCTAGAGAACGAGTATAGGTCCTATAGAGATAAAGACTAGGGTAACAAGAAGCGTAGCTACTCTAACTCGAATAATAGTACTACTAGCTTAGTATTAGATAAGCTACTTAGAAACTCTAGAGGCTACGACTAAAGGATAAAAGGTCGGAGCTCCCTATAGAGGCGCTAGAATACCTATAATAGGTCCGAGAAGGACTAAGAAGTCCCCTAGTACTAGTACTATAGCGAGATATGCTATAAGAGGCCCTAATGCCCTATCTATAATCTAGAATCGGGAAAAGACAAACCTACCTAGTAGTCCTCCTAGCTATAGTAGGCTAGGTCGTTTATACTAAGGAATAGAGGAGAAGTATAGAGCCTAGTAGACTAAGATAGGTCGACTAGGACCGGTTTTAGTTAATCTAACTAGAAGTTAAGCTACAATAGGATAAGAACTCCTATATACTTAAAGGGCTTATCGATTACGGCTCCTAGGCTAATATCTTATATAGTATAGTAGCTAAGGAGGCTAGCCTCGCCCTAAGACATATAGACGCCGAATAGTATAAGATCCTTAATAGCTAGTCGCTAGCTATAAGTAGTAAATACTATATATTCCACGAAGTGTTAGATACAAGTAATTAGTAGTAAGGCTATATAGACAATTTCGCTATAGGAAGGATCTATAGCTTCGACATTGTACTAGGCATATCCTATTTAGAATAGTAGAATCCTTTAATTAACTTTATAGCTAAGATAGCTATTTAGAGGAGAAAGGGGACTTATAAATAGTATACCTACGCTATATCGGGCCCTTCTAACTTCTCTAAGGCTATATTAGATAAGGATATATATCTCTTTATAATATCGATAATTAAGATAGACTAAGACAATCCGAATAGTCTCCTACTAAAGTATAAATACCTCTATAGAATATTCGAGGAGGAAGACGCGTTCCTACTCTCTAATTACGGTCCCTACGAGCTATCTATCGACCTAGTAGAGAGTATAATCTCTCCTTATAACCCATTATATAACCTCTTAGAGACTAATTTAGCGGTCCTAAGGAAATACCTCGACGAATACCTCGAGAAGGACTAGATCTACCTATTAAAGTTCCTAGTAGGTACTAGTATCCTCTTTACTAAAAAGAAAGATAGTAGCCTCCGACTATATATTAACTACTAGGGTTTAAATACTATTATAGTAAAGAATCGATATTCCCTATTCCCTATATAGGAGTCTTTAGACTATCTTACTAAGGCTCGGATCTTTACGAAGCTTAATATTTAGGATGCCTACTATAGGATCTATATTAAGTAAGGGAACGAGTAGAAGACTATCTTCTAAACGAGATATAGATACTTTAAGTATACTATAATACTATTTAGGCTTATAAACGCCCTAGTAGTATTCTAGAGCTATATCCTTAGTACCTTGTTAGACCTAGTAGATATAATCTACGTTATCTATCTAGACAATATCCTTATATACTCCTAGAACCTAGAGGAATATATCCGGTATATTACTACTATCCTCGAGAGGCTCTAATACTATAAGCTATATACGAAACTTAGTAAGTACGAGTTTAGGAGGAACTAGATTAGATTCCTTAGCTATATAATTACTCTAAATAGGATCGAAATAGAGCTAGAAAGGATTACGATAGTTAGGAAGTAGCCTAAGCTAAGGAGTATAAAGGATATATATATCTTTATTAGGTTTACTAACTACTACTAGCGTTTCATTAGGCACTTCTCCTAAATAGTAGTCCTACTAAATTAGTTAATAGAATAAGGACCTAATATAGCGAAGAGTAGATAAAGGTAACGTAAGGAAGAGTCGTAGTAGCTCTTCTTAGGTATAGAAGTAAGATTAGTATTTAACTAGCTTAAGGAGGTATTCTATATAGCCCTAGTATTAAAGTACTTCGACCTATCCTAGCTAATTAGGATCGAAACGGATATCTTAACCTATACTATATTAGGCATTATAATATAGTAGTATAAGTACGAGGACAAGATATACTAGTTCCTAGTCGCCTTCTTCTTATAGAAGATAAATAGTATAGAAAGGAACTATAATATCTATAATAGTAAGATACTAGGAATAGTCGAGTACTTTAAGTACTAGCGTTACTACTTAGAGAATATATAGTATTAAGTAGAGGTTGTTATAGACTATAATAACCTTAGATAGTTTATAACGACTAAGTAGCTTATAAGGTAGTAAGTTCGCTAGACTAAGTAGCTTACTATTTATTAGGATATTAATTAAGAGGCTATCTAAATTAATAATAAGTTAAAGAAGAAAGAGAGAGAGAGTCTCTTATAGAAGTAACTATAGTCTACTTAACGGATACCTTAGGCATCGAGTCACGTGACATCGAGTCACGTGATTTGAGGTCACGTGATCTAAAGTTACGTAATCTCAAATTTTATATATAAGTCGCTAAGATTGTAATAGTACTTCCCCCTTTCGTAGATAACGTCTATAGTACTTTATTAACTTATTAGAGTATTATAATTATAGTAACTAATAGTAGAGTACTTAGTCGTATTAGTATTATAGAGTTAGTAATATGTAGTAGTTATAGTCTACGTAGATATTAGGTATAATAGTCTTCTACTACTTCTAGTATATTAGTAGTATTCTTAGTAACTTCCTATATTAGTTTATTATATCTAATCTACTTTACCTTATACTAGATATTCTTACTCTTTCCTTTTATATCTAGTATTCTCTCTACTTCCTACTCCTTA
The DNA here is from genome assembly GCA_001578225.1 of Pseudocercospora musae. Classification (NCBI taxonomy): domain Eukaryota; kingdom Fungi; phylum Ascomycota; class Dothideomycetes; order Mycosphaerellales; family Mycosphaerellaceae; genus Pseudocercospora; species Pseudocercospora musae. The sequence continues at coordinate 3,209 of LFZO01001046.1, read as the reverse complement.
TCTCTATCGATAACTAGTAGTAGTAGTAGCTTATACTATTAACTAGGTATACCTATCTTTAGTACTAGGATTAGTAACGAGATATAAAAGATATTATATATATATTAAGTTAGGTAACTTGAATTAGTATACGTATAGTAATACAACTTTAATAATCTTATATAGTCTAGGGTTCTTAATATCGAGCTTAGTATTAGGTTAATTAATACTTATTCCTTTAAGTAATAGGATTCAGGAATACCTTATTACTAATATAGTAGATAGGAGTAGGTTAGTAATATTAGTTAGTAGAGTCTTCTATATAAGACTATTAATATCTTATCTACTCGATAAGATAGGTTTCGAGGATTTGTAAGTAGTCGATCTAGACTTAAGTATTATAGTTAAGTAGTAGGTCTTCTTCTAGTAACGTTAAAGGCTTACTTCTAAGGCGCGAATTATAGCTATAACTAGCTTAAAACGGCGATAATCTAGTAGTCTCGGAGGATACGTTATTTATTACAAACTCGGCAATAGGAAGCTATAGGCTCTAGTTATCTTATTTATAGTTTATATACAATTAGAGGTATCCTTTAATAACTTTATTTAAGTACTTAGTCTATCCGTCGGTTTATAGATAGTAAGTAGTTAATAGATTATACTTAATACGTAGATACTTATATAAGTAGTTCTAGAACTTAGAGATAAACTATATACCTTAGTTAGATATAATAGTATCTAGAAGGCTATAAAGCTTCTAGATATAAGTAAGATAGATATTAGTAACTACTTATATATTTAAGTAACCTTCCTTATATATAAATAGTATAAGGTACTATATCTTAGTTAGTCGATTAACGACGACAAGAATCGAGTTATAGCTAGAGCTATTAGATAGACTAGTAATGAAATCTATTATTATACTCTTCTATTAAGTAGTCGATATAGGTAGGAATTAAAGAAGTCTATATTTTACTTACCTTAATAATTTAGTTTAGAGATAGGTATACTAGATACTAATATATTATTTAATATCTTTATATATTTATAGCTAGAAGTAGCTATAGCTAATAAGGTAGAATATCTTTATAATACTAGGATATCTAGTAGTAGAATAGTTATAATATATATAGATAATATTAGTATAGAGTAACTTATCTATCTCCTTAGCTCCTAGTATATAGAGGCAATTATAGTAGAATAGAAGATTATCTTTAATCTTATAGTCTAAGGATAATAAAGGAGGATTATTTAAAGGATCCGATCTACTACTAAGATATCCTTTTATCTATTAGAAGAGGATATCTTTAATCGATATATCTCGAATTTACTTAGTAATAATCTTAGTATTAATTAAGGTCTTAGCGCTAAGAGATTCTATAGTAAATATAACTATATTATTGCTTATTATATCGATATAGGCTTTCGCAAAATAAGGTTTATCCTAATCCTAATCCTAATCCTAATCCTAATCCTAATCCTAATCCTAATCCTAATCCTAAGGATTATTATTATAAGAAACGTAAAAGTCGTAAAATCGTCTATTTCTTCGAGATCTATAGTTATTTACCTTAGGATTACGTAACCCTAACCCTAACGAAAAGATTTTATATATAGTAATTTAGAGATCTAATACTAGGTTGTATAGCTTTAGTACAAGCTAATAGTTATATTTAATATATAGATCTTTAGCTAACGAAGATAGATCGGTAGAGTAGTATATAAGTAAATCTAGCTTAGCTCCTTATCTACTAGAGTAATATATAATTTCGAAATTAAATCTACTAAGGAACTTACTCTAGTAGACTTAGCGACGATTAAGTTACTTAGTAGATATATAGGTAGATTAATCTTATTACTATACTATTCTAACTACTAGACAAGTAGCGATCTCTAGTTTTCCTTAGGAGGGAAAAAGCCCTTTACTCTACCTTCCTAACTCCCTTGAAGCCTCTACTAGTTTTGTACGGTATTAAAAACCTCTACTCTCTATTATACTATTAGTAGATATATAGAACTATAGGTTATAGTAACTAGTAATAATATAGATAGGCTCTTTATTAGATTAGTAATCTTCTAATTTAGATCTCTATAACTCGAAGATCTTAATAATAGTAAGGAGTTCTTTATTATAGATCTCGTAATTATATTTAGTAGAGGTTATCTTCTTCGAGAAGTAAGTAATAGGCTTCTATATACTATTAGTATATAGTTAGGATATAATACTAGTAGTAATATAATTAGAGATATCGGTCTCGATTGTTACTAGTAGATCTAGGTTATAGTAAGCTAATACTAGTATAGAGACGAATATAGCTTTAAGTTACTTAAAGGAGTCTTAGTAGACTACTATCTATATAAAGAATATATCCTTATATGTTAATAGAACTATAGGCTTTATAATCATACTATATTGATAGTAGCGAACAATTAGAGACGAAGGGAAAACAGTTAGGAAGGGGGGGAGGACGAATAGAAAGCACTATGTGCTAGGGTAGAGGAGGTACTAAAGGCGGAAGATAGAAAAACCCCTAAGAGGGCATATAAGATAATAATCTTAGAACTCCTTAGAGGACTAAAAGCAATCCACAACTAGGTAAGCTACATAATTACGAAGGCGGCTAATATAGTCGTAGCAAAGATTACAAAGAAACAACAAGAGACAAGCCCAAACTACCGTACCTAGGTAGTAGTAGCTAGTTAGGAGGCGCTAAAACCCCCGAGGATAGTAGTTAGAGTCTACATTATAGACCTATAGGAGTAAAAGGAAATCTAAGGACTCTTAGGGAAAGAGATTGTAGAAAGAATTGTAGTTAAGGAGGTTATTAGGGCTAGGAACGAAGGGAAAGGGGTAATCAAGCTATTTATAGCCTAGGAGTAGGACAAAAAGAAGCTAGAAGCACAAAAAGAATGGATAACCAAGATAGGGAAAACTGTAAAGGTCTCCTAATAGTAGTTCATAATCATAGCCTATAGTATAATAAGGAGCTTTAAGGAAGAATAGGATATCGGGAACCTATAGAGACAAAACTAAGCTACATGCCTAGGCCTAAAGATTACAAAGGTAGCATAGATCAAAAGGAAAATCGAAGAGACTAAGAAGCAGTCCTCCCTAATTATCTAGGTAGGGAGTGTAGAGCAAGCTAACATAGTACTAGACTAAGGGCTATTCTAGGACTTTAAAAGATTAGAAATAGAGGTATATAGAAGCAACTATAGGATAATGTAGT
>LFZO01001045.1:0-13410 GCA_001578225.1 Pseudocercospora musae | reverse complement strand
TTAGCGATTTAGTACTATTGTTATCTAAGAATATTAGACTAGATCTACTAAAGAAGAAGCTTAGCCTAAAGTATCTCGGTCCGTTTCGTATTATCGACGTAGTAGGAGCGTAGGCGTATCGCTTAGCGCTACCTACTCGTATAAGAATCTATAATGTTTTCTATATATCCCTACTCGAGCCTTAGAAAGGGCGCGAGGGCGAGGAGTATAAGGTTAGTATACCCGTCGTAGAGGATAGGGATAAGTAGCGCGTAGAAGAAATCGTAAAGAAGAAGGTATAGAAGGGAGAGACTTACTACCTTATTAGGTAGGTAGGCTAGCTAGAGGAATATAATACTTAGGAACTAGTAGAATATATAGAAGACTTAGTAGCGCTTAATGTATTTAAGGCGTAAGCGAGACGTAGTCGGAGAATATAAGAATAAGATAAGACAAGGTTAATAGGCATATACTCGTTTCGCTATTAATATAGGCATTTAGCCTAACTTAGAATAAAAGAAAATAATGCGTTCGCGACGCTTGCGCGCCGTAGGCGTACAATCTATAGACTAGCTACGAGTAGCTAGTTACTCTCGTAATTATTAGTACCCTCTACCTCCTTAGGTATAGGTAGGAAGCCTATAGTAGCATCGACCGCTACTATAGTAGTGTATGCGCCCTTTAGGGCGAGGTTCTATCGCGGTTAGTATACGCTTAATAGGCGATAGGGGTATGAGAATAATGCGTACCTAGCGGCTAATCTCTACTAAACTAGAAAGGTTAATATTAATACGCTCTAGGATAGCTACTAGGTTTAGACTATTACTAGTCGCTAGCGCAATGCCTACGCCGCGGTTGCGCTTGAGTAGCGTACCGTCGCCGGTAATCTTGTTCTTATTATAGTAGTAGCTATTAAGAGATTTCTTAACCTCTAGAAAAGCTAGGCGGTTAGTAGACGCGACGCGTGCGAATAGAAAGCGATACGTACGGTCTATATATACGTCTAGACGCTATTAGATCTCATTAAGGTTAATCTAAGCCTAGATAGGATTACCCCTATACTTAGGGTCGTCTAGGTCGTAAGTAGCGCGCTTAGCGCGAGCTACGCGTATACGCTAGAGTAGCGCGACAAGGTATAGTACTATAACTAGCTTATAGGGGTAGTGCCCCTTAGTATATCTCTAGTACTTCTTCTTAGTAGTAGGGTACATATTATTCCTAATATATACATTATTTAGATCCTCTATAGCGAGTTAGTTACGAGACGCGTATAAGGAGCGCGTAGGGATTATTCTTACTATTAGTAGTTATATACTAGAAGTATCTACTACAACCTTCTATATTAGGCCTAAATCTCTTACTAGCCGTAACTAGGGTAGTAGGACTAGCGGCGGGGCGCTTGCGTACCGCAACTAGGATACTAGTTAGGTCTATACTAAGAGTAGTATAAAAATTGTTAGTTAGGACGTAAGGGGAGCTTGCGTAGTACTAGCGAGGTACTAGCGCGGTACTAGTAGAAAGCTTAGAAATAGGGGAAGTTTTTAGGTAGACTATAGATACTACTTATATACGGGCTACCTAGTTACTAATAACAATAATTAATACGTTCTTAGGAATACGCTAGACCTGCCTAGCTACGTTGCTAGTAGAAATATAAAAATTCTACTATATAGTAATAAAGAGTTTTCGCGTAGTAACTAGCTATGCGAAGTAGCGACGTATATAAGGCGTATTCGAAGCGCTAAAGGTACGAGAGAATACGTAGATAGGATAGCTTAACGAGGAGTTAGGTTTGTCTATAGCTAGGGATAGCTATACTAGGAAAAAGGGGATAGTTATAAGGACCTCGATAAGGTAAGGTCTCTTGCTAAGCCCTAAGTGTACTAAGTAGCGCGCGCTAGGGGCGTACGCTAGACGTACGTAACTCGCATAGCCTTTTTAACCTAGCGCTCTACGCAATCCTTTTAGGAGGCACTTGTTAGTTCTACTACCTACTATATTATCGGTTAGGCGGGTGTTCTATACGTTACTATATACCTAGCCCCTAATAGCTCTTTACCTTAGTCTTACTATAGTATTTAAGGATATACTACATAATAGCGTAAATCGTAGTATAGGGCGTAATGTCGCAATTAGCTCTCTATACTATAGACATTAGTCGATTAAAATAGTTTAACTATAAGTCGTTATAGGTAGTAGTAAACCCTAGGTACCGCTCGTTATACTTATAGTTAATATCTATAGTAGCTCGATGCTTTCGTAGAAAGTAGAATCGATAGTAAAGATTGCTATCTAGATCGTCCTTTCGCTTAGCTTAATAGTAGTTACTATATATATAACGCTAGACACGATTAATAATATCTACTAAGTCTTCCTAGGTATTGTTTAGTTTATTAGTACTAGACTAGATAGTAGTACCTTGTCCGAGATCTCTACCTAGCTCGGGGTTAAGAGTAGTAATATATACTCCCTACTAGTTAGTAAATACTATACGATCCTAATCGGTGTCTACTCCTAGCTTAGGAACGCTATACTATAGGAAGAAATGTATATAATAACTACTACGGCTCTACTATTTAAATCGATACTAGTAGTCGGTTATATTAAATTTAGGCTTAAGAACCTTCTCAAGAAGTAACTAGAAGCGGCGAGTTATATATATATCGGCGATATAAGGATAGTTACGTAGGTTCTTACGAGCTATCTTTACCCGCTACTACGATAAGAGATTCTTCTATTGTTTATATCTAGGTATTAGTCGAGTAATGGAATCCTACTATAGATCTATAGTACTAACTATATAGAATAGCTTAGGCTTGCCCAAGGCTCGTACGTAGGTCTCTAGGTTAATACGACGACTATTCTAGTATAGCCGCGTACCTCGAATCTATCCTCTAACTCGTACAATACTATTAATTAGGTACTATACCTCTAGATCGCGCTAATCTACTAACAATGCGGCCTTAATTGTCTTAGTAGTAACTTCGGTACCGTCCTTTTAGTACTTGTTAGTAAAGAACGTAGTAGTATTGAGTACATAATACTATATACCCTTATTAAATACAAAATAGGGCTAGCGCTCGTGCGATGCAAATCGGCTATCTTCGTATCTTATATAGTACTCGATAGCTTGCTACTAGGATATAGCGCGTAGACGAGCTTAATTAGGGTTACCTTTGCCCTATAGTAAGAGTATTAGAAACGCTATAGCTATAAGCGGATACGTTCGATCGAGCTTATTAATAGGAATCTTCTTATAGTCCGATTACGTAATGTGTAACAATTGTAGCGGCTACTAAGGGCTAGCGCTAGGAGGACTATTAGATAGTATAGCTTTACTAGCGCGACGGCGGCGGAGATAATTACAGAGTTAATCTAGAGCGCGATATTAAGGATATAAATTTAGGATAGCTATATAGTCGTAACCGAGATCTTTATTAGAGTCTAGCTTATCTACTCCTTGCGTTAGACCTCGGTCTATACGCAAAGGACCTATAATAGCTATAGCTAGTAGAGCTAGTTAAGCTAGTATAACTAGCAGAGTAGGTACCGGTCCTAGAGTAGGTACTAGTACTTGAATAGGTAGAACTAGTATCTAGATATATATAACGCATTTAGCCTTATTATATAGAGCTAGGTTGTACTAATTGATATCTAATAGTACTCCTAGTATAGAATAGGAGAATTGATCCCGAGTAGTCTTATAGTCTCTAGCTATATACTACTTAAGCTTAGCGTAGTAATCGTTATCGACAATGCCGTATACGTACTATATACATTCGTACTATATCCGTATCTTATCGGGTAGGTTAGTATCGTAGTAGGAACGCTATTGAATACTACGAGGAAAGCTATATCTATAATATATAAACTACTTAGGATAGGCTACATTTCCTCTAGCTATAGTAATGCTAGGAGCCTATACGGTTTGATCTATAGTACGAAGTTAATCTAGGATAGCTTCGGAGTCGTCGCCTAGCTATTATAGCTAGCCTTTATCGTATTCGGTAGACTCTAGCTTATTCTCGATAGAGTCGTCTTTAGGTAACTACGATAGCGCCTCCTAGTTAATTAGGATAGTACGATAGTACTTATTGTTACGCTTTAACTAATCGAGGGCGTTAATAACCTTTATATAGCGGATATAGAACTCTTTACGGAACTAGCGTCGCTTCCGTTACTAATCGTCTTCCTACTACTCGGTAACCTCCTAATCCCTAGTAGTCTACTCTATTTAACGTAGACGCAAGACTACGAGATCCAATTCTCGTAGAATACGCGGCAACTTGGTATAGACTATAACTATATCTTTAAGGAAGTTATAGATGTAACCGCGGTATTAGTACTACTATCTACGAACGTAGAAGACTAATATCTATATGTAGACGCGAGTAATAATAAGTTCTTCGATAGTAGATAGACTAGAAAGCTCTTCTAGAACGGGTCCGGGGTCTATATTATTACTATTACTATATAGGAAAGGATCGCCTAGCTCTATCTTGCCCTAAGTATCTCGATTAATATAACGACTATAAATGCCCTTATTCTTCTTAATGTTTATACTAAACTAAGTCTCGTAGTATCTCTCGCATATTCCAAGGCTATCGTTATCTAGGGATAAGTAGAAATCGTAGAGAAGATCCTAGTTAGCTATATCTAGCGCTAGCGTATAGGACTATTAATCTATAGGTACTAATATAGGATCTTAGTAATTAATAAAGCGATTAAGTCGATCCTATTAAATACGGACATTGGCTCTAATAGTACGCCTAGGAGGCAATACCGACTACTAAGAACCTTAGATTTGTAAAGAAGTAGGCTCTTAACTTAGACGTTAAGCTTGCGAACTAGGTAAAATTAGGTTGTCGGCCTAGTAGGTTAGACCTAGGGCATATATACTACTACGGCTATAAGTAATTAGTATGCCTCCTATAGTAGGGCTTTACTACTATCTCGGAAAGTACTAGATATAGGCATTACGAAGTTTAGGCAATGGCGGTCGCTAAAAGCTAAAGCGATTACTATTATACTTACTATAGATATACTACTTGTTCTCCTAGATAGGATCTTCGCTAATACGTCCTTTATCGTAATATATATAGTAATCGTCGATAATACTACTCTAGTCTTCTTAAGGGCAAGGCTCGCTATAATTGATATAGATAAAGAAGGGTTAAGTACCTAGTAGAGTCTCGTACGGAGTCGACTAGAATTAGATAGAAGGCGCCTATTACGAAGCTTAAGGCGTTACTAGCTAGGTACTTTGCGAAGCTACTTACTAAGTACCTAGTAGTAGCTATTATAGCGTAGATAGCGGGTAATTATCGATATCGCCTTCGTACCGAGACTAGTATGCCTAATATCGCGCTTAACGACTAGCCTTCGTATACTCCTATTACTAGGCATAAGTGTCTAGACTCGGTTAACTTAATAGATAATAAGGGCGTAGAGGCGGAGGCATATTACTATAGATAGCTATAGAGACAGAGGTAGAGGCGGGTAGTAGAGTACGATAACGTAGTATAAGAGTCGTAGGACTAGACAGAGGCGGTACTAGTATAGAGCGCTTACTAGCTTTACTAATCTCCTAGTTACTAAAGCTATTCCGAGAGATAATTATGCCTCGATAGGAAGTATAACGCTTAACCGGAGGACCGCCTTTCTTCTTCTAATTTAGAAATTAGTAAATGTCCTTGATCTCGCTATAACTATTATACTTCTAGGTAGCTAGCTACTCTCGATTAGGCGGAAACGGCGGTTAAGTAGGTATACCGGACTACTAGGCTATAGCGGTAGATTGTAGTACTATTAGAATAGACCTAGTAGATATAGAAGATATAGCGGCGGTCGCTATAGTAATCGCTTAAGATTAATACGATATAGGCGTATTATTGTTTCTTAAAGGTAGTATAGCCTAGAGTCTACTACTACCTATAAACCGAGATAGATCTAGAGTAGCAAGGCGAGCGATTAGTATACCATTAGGATCGTATTAACGGTCCTCGAAGATACTTAGACATAGGTAGTTATTCGTGTATTAATAGCCTTCTTAATGCCTACGACTCGAGATATTGTTTCCTTCGCTAATAACTATCTCCTAGTAGATACTATCTAAGAGCGTATTCTAGTAGCGATACTAGTATAGGATAAAGGATCGGCTTAGGTTTATGTAGCGTAGGCGTCGGCGACGGATAGAGTACTCGACGAGGTAGTCGTAGTCCTAAATACGCTTATCGTCTACGAAGTAATACTCCGACGATAGGCGTAGCTTTAAGTATATCTTATCTACTTATATAGCGGGTCGAGTATTAGTAGTAGATTATAGTAAAAGATAGTATAATTAATATCGGACTAGAGTACGTAGATATAGTACGTATCTAACTTGGATTGTATTCAATCGTAGGGTAGGTTAGACTCGGGTTATATTTATTTAGATAGAGGTAGAAGGAGAAGCAAGAGCGGAGGTTAGAGGAAAGGTAGGGGTTACGGATAGAAGTAGCGAGGTAACGTAAGAACTTGTCTAAGGTACCTACTACATTTTACGGTACTAGTAAATGTAGTCCCCGTCCCTCTTTATAAGCTAGGCCTTGTCTTCTCGTTTATATATATACGCTTCGGTCGGTAAGTAGTATCTATCCGGATATCGTTCGCATAAACAATGTCTAATTAGAAGGTAGAGATTTAACTATAGGCAATGTCCTTTGTAAGCGTTGTTTCAATTCTACGTACCTTTGTTAACGTTGTCGCTTAGAGGCTAGGGGGATAGTCGTTCCTCCTAAACCCCCCAAGCCTTACCGCTTTAGTACCTATATGCCTTTGTTAACGTTAGCGCTTAGGGTAGGGGGGAATAGTCGTTCCTCCTAAACCCCCTATGCCTACCGCGTATAGTCCTCTTCTATATACTATATTAGCGCTTAGTAGTATTAGAAGATAGGTAGACTATAGCGTAGAGAATAGATTTGCTATTTAGTTTGCCTACCTAAGGCAACCGTCGTTATCGTATTAATTACTTTTGTTAGCGTACTTTTGCTAGAAATACGCTTAATCGACTTAACTCGGCTTCGGTCTAGATTTAGGATTAACTAATTAATTGCATTGGGTTAGGCTACTAACTCATTAAAGTGTTAACGTTCTAACTTCTAGTACGTAGATTAAACGCTTAATCTATACTATTGTCTAAACCTTACCTCGCTACCTAGCTACCTTTTACGCTTCTAACTACGCTACTATAACGCTAGCGACGATAATAGTATATTAGTATATAAGAACTACGAAGCCTCGCCTAATTACAAGGAGCGCGCTATCTACTACAATAGATAGTATATAGAAGTATTATAGTACTACTTCCGCTTTAAGTAAATTTGTCCGAGTTCTTTACGTCTACTCTTAAACAAATAGACCTACCCCTTCTTTAATAACGTACGTAGATTACACGATCTATCTAAACCAAGCTAGGGTACTAAGTCGTATATAATAGGAGCTATAGTACCTAACAAACTAGCCGTAAGCCGCGTAGGCCGGGTTTATTAGTAGCCCTATATACTAAGGAGGAGAAGTAGTAGATTAAACGTAGAGGGGCGCCGGTATCCTATTTAACCTAGTAGTTACGTTAAGCTAGAATTTGACTAGGTTAGGTAGCCTTTAATTATCAAAAAACGTAGTTCGTCTAGTTTCTATAGGTTAAGGCGATTATAAGTCTAGTAGTAAGGTTCGCCTCTCTTAAAGGGTTAATAGGTCGAGGAGATTACTTTGTCCGTAAGACTAGCTCTAGGTAGCTTCGCTCTATAGTTTTGCTCTAGTATTGCCCTATCCTTTTAACCTACCAATCTCTATATATATCTCTTTTAGTCTTGCCTATCCTTTTAGGAGTCTTGTATAGTAGGCTACTATCGTATTGTCGTATCGTCGTATTATCGTACGATCGTAGACTCTTTTAGTATATCGCTTATATCGCTTCGGCGTATAGTATCGTTAGCGTAGTATTGTTATACTTTGTTATTATCGTACTTACAAGGAAGTAACGTAAGAGTCGTACCTAAGGCTATCCTCGGGCGCCGATTTCACCGTCCTACTAGTTCGTGTAGAATGTAGCCAATTAGACCTTTAGAATCCTAAAATCCGGAGAGTTACGTAGTAGTAACTTAGTATATTTAGCTACTATAGTACCCCCCTTGTTATCGTAAGGCGAGCTTCGCTCGTAATAAAAGTACTAGTATTACTATTTTCTTTTAGAAATAATAGATAGAATCTAAATTTTATATATCTAGAGAGCTATAAAATAGGCTTATAGATAGATCTCCTTATCTTTAATATAACTAAATATAAGATATTATAGTCTACTAGTCTTTTACTATACTAATATATACTTAATATAGAATATCTATAATATTATTATTAATAGGTCTTTAGATACGTTCTACTTATATCTTAGTAACTACTAAAATACTAATACTCTTAGAACTTTAACTTATATTTTCTATCTAGTTCTCTATAATAGTACTAGATTAACTTTATATTCTACTAGAGAATAGATACTAGATATAGTAATATAAATATAGAAAGACCTTTCTTATAATAACTATAGTAGCTAACTCTATAATATCTAATACTATTCTTACTAATTATAATAATAGATATATAGATAGTATAATAGTAAATATAATCTTATCCTTAACTTTTACTTTTATATAGGATAGAAATAAAGGCGAGAAGGTTATATAGACTCTCTATATCTATTATAGAACTAAGAATACTTTTAGATATATTATAGATACTATTAATAGCTAGACTATAGAAGGCTAGACTAGTCTTAAGAATAAGACTATAAGAGTAAATAATAAATATATTTACTTAGAGAGCTCCTATACTAATAACTTTAAAGTTAGGCTCTAAGATTAAGTTAAAGCTAGTTAACTTTAATAGAAAAGTATTTTTTATAGATAGAGTTAAAGTCTATAATAGGACTTAAGTAGATATATAGTAATTTTAAGGCGAATGTTTCTTTATAATATTCTTCTCTAACGCCGACGCTATATACGTAGCGATACTACTCACGTCAATATTTGATTCGACATTCATTCAATTACCTCGAATTGCGCCGAGGATACTCTGAATAGTGGAGCTCGCGATCAACCTCGGGTCCCCCCCTCATTCTGACAACTACAGCATTGACACGCCCGAGGTGAGGTCCGGTAGACGTGTTAGAAGGATTATTGTATAGATCCGACTTGTCTTTTAGAATAGGTAAGGGGCCATTCTTCTGCTCCTCGTTACCTCTCTTGCATCCTTCTAAGGATTCAACGATATGTCGAACGCACCACCACTTCCAATCGCAGGCGCAAAGCCCAGACTACCAGCTTCGCAACGCGTCCCTCCAATCGTAGCACCCTTCATCAGCGACAGAGCCAAGAAGCTTCTCGACACGATCGAGAAATGGATCGACGAAGAAGTCATCCCAGCCGATGTAGTGTACAGCGCACAAATTGGTATCGGCGATGAGAGATGGGAAGGTCATGGCTCCATCCTCGACGATTTAAAGAAAAGAGCTAGAGAATTAGGATTATGGAATATGTTCTTGCCCAGAAATCATTACGCTAATCTTGCGGAGTACGATCAGTATGGAGGTGCGGGGGGTTTCACCAATGTGGAGTATGGTTTGATGGCTGAGCTTTTGGGAAGGAGTAGACTGGGTAGTGAGGCTTGCAATTGTGCTGCTCCGGATACGGGAAACATGGAGGTTATTGCTAGATATGGTACAAATGAGCAGAAGAAGAAGTGGTTGGCGCCTTTGCTTGCTGGGGAGATTAGAAGTGGTTTCTTGATGACTGAGCCAGGTAAGCCGGCTATGTTGATGAAGGTGAAACAAACATGAGGACTGAAAATCGCTAGACAAGGCGAGTTCGGATGGAAGCAATATCAGCCTTGACATTCGACAAGAAGGAAACGAGATTGTCCTCAATGGCAGCAAATGGTGGAGTTCCGGAGCTGGAGATGATCGGTGCAAGATTTACATAGTGATGGGCTTGAGCGATAAGAACAGTCAGGATCGATACAAGCGACAGAGTATGGTTCTCGTACCTGCTGATGCTAAGGGTCTGACTGTGCATCGAATGTTGTCCGTCTATGGCTATGACGAGTAAGCAAAGTCTTGGAGCGGACAGGGGAAGGCGGCCAGCTGACCAGAAACAGCGCACCACATGGCCACGGTCACATCACGTTTACTAACGTCCGCGTGCCGATTTCGAACCTGCTCCTTGGTTTCGGTCGTGGAAACGAGATTATGCAAGGACGTCTGGGTCCAGGCAGGATTCACCACGCGATGAGGTCAATTGGTGCCGCAGAGGTCGCTCTTGAGTGGATGATCGCTCGTCTCAACGACGACAGGAAGATTCCTTTCGGCAAGCCTCTACGAGAACACGGTGTCTTACTTGAGTGGGTTGCCAAGTCTAGAATTGAGATTGATGCAGCTCGCTTAATCGTTCTCAATGCTGCGATAAAGATCGACTCTGGCGATGCGAAGGCCGCTCTGGTGGAGATCGCTCAAGCGAAGGTGATCACTCCAACGATGGCATGCACTGTCATCGACCGAGCTGTCCAGGCCCACGGTGCGATGGGAGTATGCCAAGATACTCCACTGGCCAACTCTTGGGCGCACATCAGGACGATCCGTATTGCCGATGGTCCAGATGAGGTGCATTTGAACCAGATGGGCCGAAGAGAAAACAAAGCGCGTGCGCAGGAATGTAGGGAGAGAATCGACCGGCAAAGGAAGACGACCGAAGAGCTGATGAGAAAGTACAATGTCGAAGACAAGCAGCTTGGTGGCCGAAAGGCGAAGGGCTTCAACGGATTTGTAAAGTCGAATCTGTAGACGCATTCGGTAACTTTTCAAGCTTGATCGATGTGTGAGTCCTCTTCCCTAACCTACGACCCTTCCTCGTAACGCTTATGATTAAGCCAGGTGCACTCTAAGTCTTGGTCATGTCGGCTTCCGACTCCCAGTTCACAATCGCGCGAAAGGGAAGCGATAAAGGCCGCATGAGTTTCATCTCTATGCTGAAGGGTTCATTCGAAGCGGCGACCTCTACAGCGTCTGAACACCTCGGAAGGCTATCAATTTCTCCCCAAATTCTGACTAGCAGGGATTTCTGCCAATTGAAGTCAACGTTTGCCTAGTCAAGCTTAAGGCCCTTAGCCCTCCGACGTGTTCAGACGCTGTAGCACCTCTCGGAGCGTAGCGAAGGTCAGATGACTAGGGGGAGCACGCTCGTAGGTTATGCTACGTGTGTCGATTTCTTAGCGCTCTATAATTAGTCAATTTTAAAAGTTATAGACACCTAAGGCACTAGCACGTACAAACGCTCTTAGTACCTAGTATTAGAGTATACAATATACTACATTTTGTATATAGCGTATATTATACTATATATATAGGATTTCGAGGAGCGTCCTTAGTATACATACTACCTAGCGTTACCGACAATATACCGATATAGCGATCTACCTCTACGACTAGGCAATATCGCTAGTATTAGACGTATTCGGAAGTTACTAGCTATATACTAGTATATATATATAGGTATATACTAGTATATAAATAGGTCTCGTTTCTAGTATATAGTATATCTATATCCCTATTAGTACCTAGTACTTAGTACGTAACGAAGGTCGCTATAGTCTATAATAGAGCGATAGCGATAAGAAAGGAATACGACCTTTACTATCTTAGGAGACTAGAGCGAGAATATAGCGATTTTATAATTATTCTAGTATATTAGTAATAAATAAATAAATAAGTTTAAGGTTTAACTTTCTAGACCGCTCTCGTAGCTAGAAACTAAGCCGCTATAGGATTAGAGAGAAACTCTATATAGCTAAGTATAAAATCGAACTAATTATAGTATAGAATAATTAAATCGCTATTCTCGTCTAGGCCGGTTCTAGTAGGTTTTCGGGCTTTTATATAAATATTTAGTAGGGAGTATCTTCTATCTACGATATTACTACTTAAATACTAAAATCCTATAGTAAAAGTTATACTCTATATTAGATTCGAGTCTAGCTATATACTCCTTTTTTTTCTAAGGTTATCTAATATCGAAATCGGGCCTAAATATATTATCGTCGTTACTAACGCGTCCTTCTAGATAGCTATCGCGTAGTATATCCTTAAGTCTACTTTCCTCCCCTCTACTAAGCTCTATATATCTTTAGCGTACTTCTATAGTAGAGGCTAGTACTTCTATATAGTCTCTCTAGTCCTACTAAAGTAGTTCTAATCTCTTATTACTTATATCTAACGAGTAATCGGAATCCGATTCCTTAGATAACGAGCTAAGCAACTCCCTAGATAATAAGCGACTTATAGAGCGGCTTAATCGTAGTAGCGTAGACGAGAGTAGTAGGTCTAATTAAGGCTATAGTAGAAAAAGAAGATATCGTTAGGAGAGGGCGAAATACTATAAGATTACGTCGAAAATCCGAGAGAATAACCTTACTATAGTAAAGGTTATTTAGTATTAGGCTAGTAATCTATAGAAGAGTTTATATACGCGGCGGCTTAGTAAGCTATTAATGAGTAGAACCCAAACCTATACAAACCTAAGGACTAGGTAGCATAGGAAGGAACTATAGGTAGTATAACCTATTAGGCTATAGGTAGCCATACTAGGCGGACTAACTAGCGTAGTAGCCATAGAGGTAGTTAGTAGTAATTAGAGCTCTATAGTAGAGGCACATGAAACGTAGTAAGCGATGTGTACTAAACGAAGGTTAATAATGTCCCCCCCTAGTAGGAAGAGGGCTATATATACTAGTCGAGGCCCCTATCTAACTAGGTAGACAAGTGTATCCTAGTTACTAGACAATATCCCTCCCTTTCTAGGTGTCTAACTAGACACAACCCTACGAACATGTACGTAAGAATCAAATAGGTATACCGAAAACAAATAGGTATGCCTTTTAGTTACTACCTAAGGTAGCTTCCTAATCGCTCCCCTAGGGGCTATTAATCCTAGCGCCCTTTTCTCTACTATGCCGATCCAAGCTCATAGTACGTAGCTTAGCGAAGCTCGTACTTACTATAGCTCTCGCCTAGTACCTCGTCGTCCTCTTGTCGGTAGGAGAGGTTACCTACGGCATAGTAGCTCTTGTCGCTATACATCTTGCGCTCGAGATTAGCTTAAACTACTAGAGCTTCGCGAACCGCATCGTAGGCGCGCTAGTTCTACGCCTTAATGTAGTTCCTAAGACCCTTGTAATCTAGTCCGAAGATCTAATTAAGCTCCTCTCGAATAGTAGGATTAGCCTATAGAATGCGACTAACAAGAGCGTCTAATATAGGACTAAGGCTAGTAAGTTAGATAGCGTAAGGAAACGCGTATAGAATCGTACCGCCCTAGCGAGTAATAGGTATAAGGTACCGGTAAGCCT
>LFZO01001044.1:0-13436 GCA_001578225.1 Pseudocercospora musae | reverse complement strand
GTCTAGCGTACGCCCCTAGCGCGCGCTACTTAGTATACTTAGGGCTTAGTAAGAGACCTTACCTTATCGAGGTCCTTACATTTTAGCTCCTTTAGTCTTAGCTTACTAATCGTAATATCCGTAATCGCGTCTACTACGCTTAGTATAGGCGCCTCGCTATATCTACGTAATAGTATAATACTAAGACTAAGCTAAGAGGATAGGATCCTATAGATACTCTCTATAGACCTATCCTTAGAATTACTAGTATCCTAGTTAGACTCTAGCAATACTAGGCAATTAGACTACTCGACGCTTATACTATACCTAGTATTCGCTAGCGCTAAGCCTACGTTGCGCTATATATATAGCTAAGCATTTCTACGCTCTAGTTCCTAGGCTTAGACTTCTTATTTAAGTAGCTTCTACTTAGTTCTCGAGTATACAATTCGCTCGTTTAGCGTAGCCTACTACTTACTAAGTAAGGCCTAACGTTCTTTATCCCCCTAGAGGCGATTATCGTCTATAGGTATAGTAGTATTACTACCTAATATAGTTAGCTCGCTTACGCTTATTATATAGTATTCTATAGGCTACTATAGGAATAGACTTATTAGAACTATTAGGGACTAGGTATATAGCAATATATAGAATATCCTCCTAATCGATAATATAGTAGGTAGTAGGACTAATAAGTGCCTCCTAAAAGGATTACGTAGCGCGCTAGGTAAAAAAGGCTATATAAGTTACGTATATCCTACGTATATACTAAGCGCGTACCGCTTAGTATACTTAGGGCTTAGTAAGAGACCTTATCTTATTAAGGTCCTTATAATAAGCTAGAATAAAAGCTTTAATATAAAGTAGGAAGAGTAGAAAGTAATATATAAGAAAGTAGCTAAAACAATATAGAGATACTATTCTAGCCTAGACTAGGGATAGGATATTAAGCTAAGTAAAAGTAAGGCCTCTTAGGAAGCGCTTAGAGGAGAAGGGAGGATATACCTTTATATATTAGTATATATCTCTAGTATTATTAAGTTTAAGTATTTATTCTAAGGGATTAGTTATCCTATCTATAAGACCTAGTCTAGTAGGCCTTTATAAGAGTCTTATACTAATTAATAGGATAGCTAAAGGAATAGAGATATTTATTTAAAGTCTAATCCCTTCTAGAAACTTAATAATAATAATCCTAAAGATAGAGTATCTAATATAAGCAATCCTCTTTCTATAACTAAGCCTATCTATAAAGGAAAGGCTAGGCTAGACTAGACTACTAAATATAAGTTCTATAGATATAGGTTACGTAACTTAGATACTAAGTAAGGAAGAAGGCTTAGAGTAGGAGAAATATTAGAGAGGGCTCTATCTATAGCCTAGTAGTATCCTATACATAGAATAGATAATATATAGCTAGGAATAAGAGACGGGAATAGGGACGGGGCTAAGGCAAGATATACTATCCTAAAGTTAGACCTCTCTAGTACCTTATAGGAGGAAGACGTATATAGATATAAATAGAATAAACTAAAGAAAAGTAATATTACTATATAAGGGGGCTTTATAGAAAAAAACCTAATATAGCCGCTACTACTATCTAAAGTATAACTAAACTAAGGAATAGAGATAGTAATCTACTAAGATATAAAGGATAAGAGGGATTTTTATACTATATACTTTTCCTCTCTATATACTAAATTAGAGAGATAGTTACTTACTCTAGATAGAGGAATAGACTAGTAATATAAGAATTATATATATAATATTCTTATCCTATATAGAAAGACTAACTATAGTCGAATTTAGATATTAGTAGAAGCGATAGTAAGATATAGTACTAGTAGAGATATCTAATAGTAGTAGAGACTTAGAAGAGTAATAGTAATAGTAAAAGTAAGTAATAATACTAACTATTAGATCTACTAATTATATAGAACGATAGTAATTACTTAGTTTACTAATAAATTACTTTAGTAGATAAGCTAAAAAGATATAGCTTAAAAGCTTAGAGTCTTTAATATTAAGAATAGTAGTACGAGCTTCCGAGTCGTTCGCAACTAGACTACGTTATCCTAGTAATTTTGAAGCTCTTCTACTTTACTAACTATAACTAGTACTAATCGACTACTTGATTCAAAGCATTTATGCGGTAGCTTTCGCTTCGCTTTACTAGTTGCGCGTGAGTTCCTTGCTCTACGCAACGGCCGTCCTCGATAAGGAAGATTATATCAGCCTTGCGTATTGTATAGAGACGATGCGCAATGGCGATGACTGTCATGCCGCTATGTCTGATAGCCTTCTCCAAGCCCTCTTGCAGTAGTCTTTCCGATTCTGCATCGAGCGCGCTCGTGGACTCGTCAAGAAGCAATAATTTCGGTTTGCGAATCAACGCTCGCGCTATCGCGAGTCTCTGCTTCTGCCCTCCGGACAAGCGATCTCCGTTGGGACCACAATCCGAGTCGTATCGGTCGGGTAGACTCATAATCGTCTCATGTATATTGGCCAACTTGCACGCTTCGAACAATTCGTCTTTCGACACTGCTCGACCAGGTCGCGCGCCCAGCTCTAGGTTGAATCGCACAGTTCCATTGAACATGACGCTCTGCTGAGGGACGTACGCAATATCGTCGCGGAACGATATGCCTCCAAATGCCACGTTCTGGCCATTCACCTCCACAGAGCCTGAATTTGGCAGGTATAATCGCTCCGCCAGCGATATGATTGTCGACTTCCCTGCTCCACTTGGCCCAACAAGAGCTGCAAACTGACCAGCTTGAATACTGATGTCCAGTCCTTTGAGTACTAGCGTGTCGGGTCTAGCTGGATATGAGAAATATACCTGCTTGAATGCGACGCTCGCGCCGCCTGTGCAAGACGTCTTCTCCTGCATATGTGATGCATCTGCCTCGACGTCCCAGATCGGCTTCAGGGGGGCAGAGAGCTTGTTGGTTGAACCTAGCTCGAGAACGTTCAGGAGCCGACGAGTCGCTTGGAATGCTCTTGATACATCAGGCGCGAGTGCAAATGCCTGGCCCCATAACTGAGAGCTGACGAGTAGGGCTAGCTGCACGATGAAGAACTGCGTCTGAGAATACTCGCGAGCGATAATTCGAGTTGAGCCCCACCAGTATGCCAGTGCGTACAGGAAATTGCTGAGTCCGTACCCAACAGCAAGCCATAGATTTGCCCACGCGCTTTGCCTTGTGATTTGTCTCATTGGCTCCTGGAGTGATCGACGATAGGTGGCCAAAATCTCATGCTCGAGCGAGAAGCACATCACTGTCTTGATAGAGTTGACAGCTTCGATCGTAATGGCATTGGAATTGGCAAATGCCTCCATGTGGCGTTCTTCGAATGTCGCCATGGTAGTCACTCGCATGTAGCCAGCGCCCAGAAGAAGAGGTACCACTGCAAGACAGACTATGGCAATCTTCCAGGCGATGATGTGGGTCATGGTGATGGTCGCAACAAGAGAAACCACGATAGACAATATGGTGCAAATGACTGAGCCAGCCAGGCCATTCAGGGCATTACTGTCCTGAGAAATCAGGCCCAGTAAAAGAGATGGATTTCTGTCTTTGCTTTCATGCCATGCCAGATCCTGTTCCAGAACGGACCGAAGAGATAGAACACGAACTTTGTAGATGACTTGTTCTGCGACCCACCCGAAAAGAGACCAGCTGAGAAAATTCGCGAAGAACTCGATGACGGCCAGAATGAAGAAAAGGAGGCCGAAAAGCTCGCCAGCATGCCGTATAGTGCTCGGCTCCTCGCAATAGCTCAATTTGCCGACCACATTGCCGAAGATGGCGGATGAGCCGCAGTATGTTCCTCCGATGATAATAGCACCAGCAATTGCAACGATTAAGACGAAGGAGTACGGTCGGAAAAGAGCACCCATCGACCTTGCTGTAAGGCTCATCGGTCGTTTCCCATCTGCCGTCTCCAGCTGATCAGCTTTCCCTTCAACGGGAGACCCTTCGCCTTTTTCCGTGTTAGCTGGGAGATCGGAGAGAGACGATAGGGCGGTGTTGGCAGTCTTTCCAGCTGTGTCAGCGGATGTGCGACTGGCTAGGGTGGAAGCTTCATCCTCCAAATCTCTGCTGCCGTCGTCTCCTCGTAAATTCAAGCCTTGTAGGCGTACAAGTTGAGCGTATGCACCATTGGAGTCAATGAGGCCTTGATGGGTGCCTTGCTCCACCAGTTCTCCCTGCCGCATCACGAGAATATTATCGAAATTCTTAATCGTTGACAGCCGATGGGCAACAGTGATGACAGTCCGGCCGATAGCAGCTTTCTCCAACGCGTGCTGGATTCTCGATTCCGACGCAGAGTCGAGGGAGGCCGTGGCTTCATCCAGAATGAGAATGCGTGGATCCTTGACGAGTGCGCGTGCAAGTGATACACGTTGCTTCTGCCCTCCACTAAGTAGGTCGCCCTTGCTACCGACCGCTGCACCGTAGCTTTCGTCTAGTCGTCGAATAAAGCTGTCTGCATCAGCTAACGTCGCGGCCTCGAGCGCCAAGTCGACTATCTCCTGGACTTCGGTGCCATACACTGAAGCAACTTCTTCAAGTGCGCCACCTCGGCGTGCGAATTCTGCAACTTTAGTAAGCGTGTCACTCATCAATGCCTCGCGGAGATGTTCATGCTTCGGCGAATTGATGAGTCCGATAGCAATATTTTCGAGTATGGATCGTTGCAAGAGACACGGTTCTTGCTGGACTAAGCTCATCTGACCACGAACCCATCGCACGCTAAGGTCTCTCACATCATGGCCGTCCAGAAGTACACGCCCATCGTCGGCGTTATAGAATCGTGCTATCAGATGCGTGACAGTCGATTTGCCGCTGCCAGAAAGCCCCACAAGGGCGGTTCGCTGACCAGATGGGCATGTGAAGGTGAGTTCCTTGAGCACCGGGTTTTCGGGGCGCGACGGAAACGTGAAGTTGACGTTCTGGAACTCGACCTTGCCAACAAATCCAGATGGTGTCTCGTCACTTCTCTCCGAAGTGCCGTCAATTGCAGGAGGTTTGTCCATATCAGCCTCGAGTTTGGCGAATGCCACAGTGGCAGCATCGAAACTTCGCAGGAATGGAGTCGCTTGACTAAGAATCAATGAGGCTGTGCGATATCGTCAGTGCTAGATATGGAAAAAAAAAATATGAAGAGCGCGAATGACTCTTACCGTCCACCAGAATCAGAATGACTGTAAAGACCGCGCCGACTGATATTCCAGAGCTTCCGGACTCAATTGCATTCGCAATTTGCCTTGAGCCCTGCCAGAATGCAAGAGCATTGGCAGAGAAAGCAATGAAATACAGGAGACCGGCCTGAACGGACATCGCGATGGACTTGTAGGTGCCGGCCTCCAAGCTTGGCATCAGGTCTTCCACGAACTTCTCCTCAAGTCGTGCATTGGCTGAGAAAGCGTGGACGAGCGTGGTGTTCGAGAAGGCTTCTAGGGCAACGGAGGATGCTTTGGCAGTACTTTCCATAGCGCGACCGAAGTACTTCTGCACAAGGTATCCGCCACCAAGTGCCATAATGAGATATGCAGGCGTTAGCGATACTAACATGCCGGCCAGCTTTGCATCTTTGATGAATGCAACCACGTAGGCGGTAATGAAGAACGAAACGCTGTTAATGACAATGCCGACCTTCTCGTTGGTGCCTTGCTGAATCACGTTGATCTCGCCAGTGATGCGAGACGACACCTCGCCTGCAGTCAAGCCATCGAAAAAGGCAGCATCTTGTCGAAGAATGGAAGCAAAATACCTTTCTCGCAAACGTTGAGCGAGTCTTTCGCCGGACAGATTCCAGCAGAATGTGTAAATGTAGATGAGTGCGAAATAGGCTATGCCGACATAGACGATGAGCAATATCTTGGAATCGATTCCATCCTGGTAGGCCGAGGCATTAGACTCGCTGATTTCGCATGTAGCAGCATTGAGACCATTGACAAGCTGTCCAAAGACAATGGACATGATCGGGAAGGGAATGCCAGAGGCTACGGCGGCAACGAGGCCGATGAGGAGTGTCGTGACATCTGTTGGCGAGGGATTGCCATAAAAGAGCAAACGAATCAAGGCTGTCGCGCGATGCCAAAGCTGGTTGATGAATGTTCGTCAGCTGCATCCACGACCAGTAAGTTGCAGACGACAAGCACGCACACTTGGCTTTGTCGTCTCTGCCGCCTCTGGGGAGGCTTGTGATGCGGCCACCATGATCAGTGATTGTGTCGAGTCCGCTTCGAGAGGCTTCAGATGCCCAGTTCAGGACGGTGAAAATTGCTGGCATACAGTACCACTTCCGCACAGGAAAGGGTCTCGAGTACGGGGTACCAAACATAACCAGCGCCACTGCTACAAGTGTCACGTTTGCTTTGAAGCATGGTGGACTGAATGGTGTTCGGCTGCAGTCCCGACCTCGGACAGCACAGAAGCGCTAGACAAGACCGCTAGAATAAAATAATCAGATCAGAACTTCGGATTTATCTGATGCCATCCGCGCCAAGTCGCCAAGCCTTGGACTCAGAAGAGTTCCCGCGGCCGCAATATATGTAGCGTACAGTAGCGGCGAAACGCTGTACCTCTCCTGTGCAATGGGCATGGGCCCAGGTGGCTTGGCTCGGAGCATGGACGAATGCAGCTCATCAATGGCTTGTTGTCGGCCGCAGGGATTCAACACGGCTCGGATCTGATTAGATTTTTCCAGCACTGGTGAGGTGAGGTGAATGAATGAATGAATGCCATGAACGAACTTCAGCTCCGATGGTTGTGCAATGAGACCATCTGTGGACTTGATATATCTTGGCGGCAGATTCAGAGCATAGAATACCCCACGCTCAGGACAATGTGCGCCGCCATCAGGGCCGCAGGGCAGCCCGAAGCGATCGCTTTGCCAAACTCTGAGCAGTTTCATCTGGACTCGGACCAGGGCGATGAGTACCTAATCCAGATCTCGTGGCCACTACATTGGCAAGATGTGCACACCACCGAGCGCAGCGCAGTACCGATGATGTGAGTGTTTGGCCAACTCATGCTTCCCACGCGGCATGCTCACGTAGCTCTTGCAGATATATTGTGGATGGCAATGCTCTTTTCTTGAGCGCCACTGAAGTTGCTTGGCGTCGCTCAGCGGCTTCACACTTTGTCGGAGGAGGCATCGTGGTCGCTGTTGGATATCCTTTGACGCAAGGCAAACTGTATGATACCCAGCGACGTAGTCTGGATCTGACGCCGCCAAGTGCAACACCGATCGAAGGCTATGGAGGTGCAGATCGTTTTTTGGACTTTATTGAGGCAAAGGTCAGGCCAGCGGTACGGGACAGGCTCCCAAAAGTCACTGTATCGCGCGAGGCGTTGTATGGCCACTCTTACGGCGGGCTCTTCGCGTTGCATGCCCTGTTTTCGCGACCACTCTCATTCGATTGCTTCATGGCTAGCAGTCCCTCAATATGGTGGAACAGTCGCCGTGTCCTGCACGAGGCCAAGGCTTTCCTCGAGCAAGAACCAAATAGTGAAGAGGCAAAGAAACCCTCACTCATGTTGTTCTTGGGAGCACTCGAGCAACATCCTCCGCGCTGGGACAACGAGCCTCTCGACCACTTCGAGGCCAGGAAGCAGATCGCCAAGGACCTGAGGATGGAGGACAATTTGCTCGATTTGTGCAAAATGCTCAAGGGCTGCGACCGGCTTCATACGATTCAAAAGAATCTATACGAGCTGGAAGAGCACACGAGCGTCATGGCGTGTTCTATGAGCCGTAGCCTAACAAATTTCTTCGAAGATTGGCCCTTTCATCCATCATAGCACAGTAGACATAATAATGCAAGCCACTCTCGTACGACGGCCTTGAGGTGGTTCGTGATGCAAATACGGCCTAGCTCCTAACCCGGGCAGTCTCATGGGTAATGCATATAAGGAGGACAAGGTGGCAAGGTGCGGACAGCAAAACGGCGACTCCCGCACGCCGAGCCCTCGTCGCAATCCTTTACTCATACTTTCATAAGATATACCGAGACAACTAGACATCCGAGACAATTCAGACACGATGCCGTCGCATTTTGATACGCCGAGAAAATTAGAGATATGCGGCGCTAAAAAAGTACTCAACTATATTGTAAAACAAGACGATCCTATCGTATCTTTAAAACGAAAACTCGATACGATCGCCGACTGTTTCGAGATAAGTAAACAATAAGTTTCGAAGATTTCTAAGAATAAAAGGACTTACCGATCGTACGACGGTAACGATCCTAGAGGAGGATATCGAGGAGACGATGTTCTATATCTAGACGAACAAACTATAAAGGACGCGGCGGCTATAATAGAAAGAAACGGCTATAAGGGATACGACTTAGATTACGGCTCTTTAAGATACAAGGTACAACTACTAGACGTCTTAGATCGTACTATAAGGCGTAGCCTTCGAGAACAAGAAGATATAGGCTAATATATCGCTAGAACGGAGGAGGAACTTAGTAAGGGATATACTAAGATACGAGAGGATTTCGCGACGGATTCTTTAAATAAAAGGCCTAAAGACGAGGATTAGTATAACGTATTCTTCTTGGACGAGATATACTTCGATATAGGATAAGAGGAAAACAGATACTATATTTTTAGACGCGTCGGCGATAGAAACAAGCCTATTTATATTCGTCGTATTTCTAAGAAAGGAGGGAAAAAGAAAGGCCTAAAACGAGATAATATACTACGTCTAGACGAGGAAACAAAGGACGTATATTTCTTCGTCCTAATAGGCCGTAATTTTAAGAAATACGTCGTATATAAGCTAACTAATTCGAATAGGAAAATAACTTCTAAATAATATATTAAGGACTTCTTAAAACCGATCGTTCTACTACTTCTTAAGGACTATCTAGATCTAGTACTCGAGGAGGATTTAGACGGCTTATATTCTTCTAAAGAAACGATAGAATTTAAGAAGAAAAACGGGATTTCTTACTATTTAAATACGTACTCGTCGCTAGACCTTTTAGTAGTAGAAATAGTCGCGTCTATCTCGAAGAATATATTTAGAAAGAGGATATATTATATACGTAACGACGTATATACCGAGGCGATTAAATCGTTCGAAGAGATCTCGTTTAAATAAATAAATAATATAATCGATAGTATACTAGCGAGAATATATACTATTATAGATAATAGAGGATAGAAGACGTAGTATTAGATAGAATAATAGAAGATGTTTTTTTTAGAAGTCGCCGTTTTGCTTTCTAGTAGAAGGGTAGGTCTACTAGAGAATCTAGGATTAGGTAGAGAGCTAGTTTCTTAGTAGTCTATACGTAATTCTACTCTTTCTCTAAATATTCCCTTCTCTACCTTACTATTACTATTCCCTCTTTGTTAGGGACTAGGTATATAGCAACGTATAGAATACCCGCCTAACCGATAACTTAGTAGATAGTAGAACTAACAAGTGCCTCCTAAAAGGATTGCGTAGAGCGCTAGGTTAAAAAGGCTATACGAGTTACGTACGTCTAGTATACGTCCCTAGCGCGCGCTACTTAGTACACTTAGGGCTTAGTAAGAGACCTTACCTTATCGAGGTCCTTACAATTATCCCCTTTCTCCTAGTATAGCTATCCCTAGCTATAGACAAACCTAACTCTCTATTAGTCTATCCTATCTACGTATTCTCTTACGCCTCTAGCGCTTCGAATACGCCTTGCGTACGTTACTACTTCGTATAGCTAGTTACTATACGAAAACTCTTTATTACTATATAGTAGAATTTTTATGTTTCTACTAGCAACGTTGTTAGGTAGGCCTAGCGTACTCTTAAGAACGTATTAATTATTATTATTAGTAATTAGGTAGCCTATATATAAGTAGTATCTATAGTCTATCTAAAAACTTCCCCTATCTCTAAGCTTTCTACTAGTACCGCGCTAGTACCTCGCTAGTACTACGTAAGCTCCTCTTACGTACTAACTAATAAATTTTATACTACTCTCTATATAGACCTAGCCTATATCCCGCTTGCGTCGCGTAAGCGTAGCGCCGCTAGTCCTACTATCCTAGTTACGGCTAGTAAGAGATTTAGGCCTAATATAGAAGGTTATAGTAGATGCTTTCTATATATAACTACTAATAGTAAGAATAATCCCTATACGCTCTTCGTACGCGCCTTATAACTAACCTACTATAGAGGATCTAAATAATATATATATTAGAGGTAATATATATCCTACTACTAAGAAGAAATACTAGAGATGTACTAAGGGGCACTATCCCTATAAGCTAGTTATAGTACTATACCTCGTCGCGCTACTCTAGCGTATATACGTAGCTCGCGCTAAGCGCGCTACTTACGACCTAGATAACCCTAAATATAGGGATAATCCTATCTAGGCTTAGATTAGTCTTAATGAGATCTAGTAGCGCCTCGACGTATACGTAGACTATACGTATCGCTTCCTCTTCGTACGCGTCGCGTCTACTAACTACTTAGCTTTTCTAGAGGTTAAGAAATCTCTTAATAGCTACTACCGTAACAAGAACAAGATTATCGGTAACGGTACGCTACTCAAGCGTATCCGTAGCGTAGGCGTCGCGCTAGCTACTACTAACGGCCTAGACTTAGTAGCTATCCTAGAGCGTATTAATATTAACCTTACTAGTTTAGTAGAGATCGGCTACTAGGTACGTATTATCCTTATACTCCTATCGCCTATTAAGCGTATACTAACCGCGATAGAATCTCGCCCTAAAGGGGATATATACTACTATAGTAGTAGTCGATACTACTATAGGCTTCCTACCTATACCTCATAATAGGAAGGGATCTAATAGTTACGAGAGTAACTAGCTCTATAGAGCTAGTTAGTAGGTTGTACGCCTACGGTACGTAAGCGTCGCGAACGTATAATTTCCTTTATTCTAAGCTAGGCTAAATGCCTATATTAATAGCGAAACGAGTATATATCTATTAACCTTATCTTATCTTATTCTTATATTCTCCGACCGCGTCTCGCTTATGCCTTAAATACGTTAAGCGCTACTAAGTCTTCTATATATTCTACTAGTTCCTAAGTATTATATTCTTCTAGCTAGCCTACCTACCTAACAAGGTAGTAAGTCTCTCCCTTCTATATCTTCTTCTTTACGATTTCTTCTATATACTACTTATTCGCATCCTCTACGACTAGTATACTAACCTTATACTCCTCGCCCTTACGCCCTTTCTAAGGCTCGAGTAGGGATATATAGAAAACATTGTAGATTCTCGTATAGGTAGGTAGCGCTAAGCGATACGCCTACGCTCCTACTACGTCGATAATACGAAATAGGCTAAGATACTTTAGGCTAAGCTTCTTCTTTAGTAGATCTAGTCTAATATTCTTAGATAACAATAGTACTAGGTTACTAATACTATACTTCTAAGCCTTATAGTTAGTATTATAGTACTTGGCTTAGTATTCCGCTATAGTCTTCTAGCGCTACGTAAGCGTCTCGTACGCTTTTTATAGTCTTTCCGTAGTATCGATTGCTACTAGTACCCTTCCTTTAGATAGCTCGTCCCGAGCTATAGGTAATAATATAGGAGCTACGTCCGGATTATATCTATATAGTATACGGAAGGGGCTTATGCGTAGCGTAGGGTATACGCTATTATTGTATACGAATTCTATCTACGAGAGCTAAGATACCTAGTCTACCTAGTTATTAGAATAATAATATCTTAGGTACTATTCTAGCGTCTAGTTAGTACGTTTAGTCTACCCGTTAGTCTATAGATAGAACGCTATACTAAGCTTACGCTTTATATATATCTCGTAGTAAAAGTCGCTCTAAAACTAACTAGTAAATAGAGACCCTCTATTACTAACTATTCTAGCTAGGACTCCGAACCTTTGGACTACCTCTCTTTAAAAGATATCTACTAGCTCTACTACTATATACTTCTTTATAGTAGGTATAAAGAGGCTTATCTTCGTATAGCGATCGACTATTACGAGTATCGTAGTATAGACGTAGGTACCGAGCTTGCTTAGCGGTAGATCGGTAATAAAGTCTATTATTAGCTCTTACTACGGTCTAGTAGGCATTGGTAGCGTAGCTAACTCGCTATATAGGCGATAGCGCCTCGCCTTCGACCTCTAGTATATCGTATAGGTAGAGATATACTCCGAAACCTCCTAAGCTAACCCTAGCTAGGTATACTTTCTACGTATTAGCTTAACCGTCTTAGCTTAGCCGAAATGTCCTATAAGGGAATTATCGTAGTATATGCGTATTACCTACGTTCTTAACGCGAGGTCCTTAGGTATATAGATCGCCTTGCCTTAGAAGAGGATGTCCTCTCTAATAGAATACTCTTTAAAGGTATTAGTATCCTTAGTAGCCTCGTATAGCTCCTTTACTATAGGCTCTAGCTACTATAGGATACGTATAAAACTAAGTAGTAGGTCTAGTACCTAGTAGTAGGATCTATTATCCTTAACTACTATAGCCGCGACTCTAGCTAGGTAGTATACAAAGCCGCTATACTTCGTATACGTCTTCGCTACTCCTTATATCGAGATATATATTATAGAAGTACGCTTTACGATAGGCTCTACCTCTCTAGAAAGGTCTAACTAGACTAAGAGTTTAGCTTATAGCGTTAGTAATAGGTTGCTTATTACCTACGTCTCGCCTTCGTAGTCGCTTCTCCTTAAAGGAGCGTCTATAGAGTTCCTTTTCCCTACTTGTTAGAATATATAGTCTAGTTAGTTACCTAGTAGGGGATGCCAAGTAGACTAGATTACATAATAATAATTATGTAACTAATCCAAGCTAACCCCTTTTAGGTTAAGCTCTAACCTATAGATAATAATAATAATATACTTACTATTCCTACTTTAGCCCCTACTATTCCTTGTAGCTTCTATTATAGTTTATGATCTATTTATACCTATCGGCCCTCCTTAGCTCGACAGGTTATAAGCCTAGGTTTGCAACTATAAGGTAGAAAGACTAAAGTAGTATAGGTTACTCCTAGACCTATAAGTCTAGTCCTAGAAGGAAGAGGCAAAATAGGAAAGGGAGACTTAAGGTAGACCTATACACATTGTACAAAGAAGCCCTATACATATAAGCTATAAAAGAACCTAGTAAGGCATGCTTGGAAGTGTAAAGGGAATAGATAAGCCTAAGTTTTGAGTACCTTAGGATAAGCCTTAGACTTAGTACTTAGTACTACTAATACCCTAACCTATAGGTTAAGATAGTTAGGAAGGACTTAAGGAAGTTACTAGCCTAGTAGAGCTAGGGATCTACTAACTAAGGAAGATAGCTATCTAGAAACTATTATTTTTAGATTAAAGAAAGAGCTTATTCCTAGAGTTTGTTTAGGTTTAATTTATAAAAGAAATCATAGATTAAGAAGGTAGAATTAGTAAGAGAAGGGCTATACTAATCTTAATAAGGGAGAATTAT
>LFZO01001043.1:0-13436 GCA_001578225.1 Pseudocercospora musae | reverse complement strand
TAGTTTCGATTAGTATTATCGAGGCGCGTTAGGAGGTCGTAGAGCTAGACGAATATTAAACGATCCGTCTCTTTATCCTTAATAGCTTCTAGTATTTCTTTACTTAATCCTCGAATTAGGAAGTATTTTACTATATTATCTCTATATCCTATATATCCTAACTTACGTATAAAGGAGGCGTAGTACTCTTAGTACGTCTTGTTAGCTTAACGTAGCTTATCGAGGTTAAGACGCGTAGTAGTCTTGCGATCTAGATCTTTATAGCCTAAATCGAGGATAGACTAGATAGTTCCTACATTAATAGTTATAGAGGAGGCGAGAAGGGAACGATAAGTATCTAATACTAATTCCCTAAGGAGGGAGAAGATAAATCCTATCTTTGTAAACTTAGACGGATAGTAGTCTATATTAGCTAGGAAACGAATCTCTACTTACGTCTTAAATTTATCGTAATCTTTATACTTTCTAGTAAAGATAGTAGGGTCGCTAAGCTTCTTGCTTTTCTAAGAATAACTTAGAGCTATAGTATACTAAGCTATAGTATATTCGGCTATAGCGGCTCGTTAATTTATAGCTAAGAGCTAAGCCTAATACTAGTCGATTTCGTTATTTGCTTCCTTAAGGGTTACGTACAATCTATCCTTCGCTTTAGATAGGAATTATATTATAAGCTTTCCTTATACTAGTAGGTCTACTAGGCCTTCTAGATTCGTAGTATATATATAATCGAGCGCGTTACGATCGCCTAGGAACTCTCTAAAGTTCTTATTAGAAAAGGTAGGTAGATTTTGCGGATCTACCTAATCCTAACTCCTTAAAGGTTCGAGTAGGGATACTATAGTTACTAAAGGTATCGACGCCTTTTTGAAAGATAGTTCGTAATATTAGAGGCGTAGTCTAGGAGGCGTAGATAATCTAAAGATCTAAGTCTAAGAACTAAATAAGTTTAGTTAAGTAAATCAATATAGTAGCTATCTTAATAAGACGAACTATAAAGAAGAAAAGAAGGAAGCCTTAGAGGGAGACCCTTCCTCTAAATATACCTCGTCGTACTTACTACTTATCGCTTGTCTATATTAACTATCCTTTGTTTACCTAAGACATGTTTGTCTATTTGTTTACTATCTAGGACCCTTTTACCTAAGTATCCCTATCTCTCCTAATACTCTTTATATATATATCTAAGTTCTCCTAATCTATATACTTTAGAATTATATTATTTAGTCTAAATCTAACCGTTAGTTATAGAGATATACTTTGTCCTAAGCCCTAGCTAGAGGGAAGGTCTAGCTATGTAGGCTATAACAAGGCACGTATAGCCTTAGCGCTAAGATAACCTAATCTCGACGTTATCTTATAGTATAGAGGCTACTTTTAGCTAGTTTTATATAATATCTTAGGTTCCTAGGTAGCTACTATAATAGGAATATAGGTCTAAACTCCCGTTTTAGGAACCTCTATTTAGTGTTAGCTAGTATTAGCTTAGCTAATAGCTTAGTTATCTAGTAGGGTCGCCTCTAGAAGTAAGGACTTTTAATATGAAAATAGGCCTATTTTCCTCGCTAATTCCGAATCTAAACTTGGTTTTACTAGGTCGGGCTCGGACAAAGAGATAGAGCTACTCGTAACGAGTTCTTCTACTAAAATATATACTCTTATAGGAAATAAGAGAAGCTAGATATAAGAACTATAAGATAGAACTCTAAGGGGTCCTAGACGATAGTTTCAAGTTTAAGACAAAGTAATTAGTATAGGGAATAGGGACGGTAAAGAGTTCTACTCTAAAACCCTCCCTATCTAGAATATCCTTTACTTATCTACTTATTAGTCTTTTACTATCCGACCTAATAGGGATTTTCCCTAGGGACGAGTAGGATTAGACCTATAGATATAGGATAGATTTCCTAGTAATAGGACCTCTATACTATCTAGAATATAATAGAAAGATAGACTAACTCTAGTCTATAACTCCTTTCTCTTATCTTCTAAGAGTTAACCTTAGCTATAATCTAGACTCTAGTTAACCTAGGTACTAGATAGTACGATTAAGAGACTACGCCGCGTAGCTAGAGGAGGAATACCTCTCTATTGTATTATCTATAGATACTTAATAAGAATCAAAGGGCTACTAAGGAATAGCCTTTTAGATATAGAACTATTCTATCTACTATATACCTTAGATAGTAGATAGAGGTCTAAAACACGTCTCCTATAGTCCAAACAGACTAAGATAGACGGGTAGAAGACCTTCCGGAGTCCGAGACTAGTAAGGAATACCTAGATATACTAGTACTTATTCTAAGATACTAGTACTTATACTAAGGTACTAGGTTCTTAGCTACTTATCCGGATACGGACTTTGCTATACCCGATAGATAGAAGACTATCCGGCGGCCTAACAATCCTCCGTACTATAGTAATATATATAGAGATAGCCTATATAGTCCCTAAAGAGTATCTAATAGGCGAAACTACTTCTTTATTTCTATAAGAGTAGTAGGACTACTTTATTATTTATTTAGGACTCTATACGTTATTCTTATTCCTATTCCCTTTATAACTTTATTTAGAGTAAAGCTATTCCTAACCCTAACCCTAACCCTAACCCTAATCCTATCCTTTAATAGAAAATATATCTTTTCCTCTAAGTTAAATCCAAAACTACTCCTTTAAGCCTAGTCTAAGGTAGAAAGAACTATTAGGATTGCCTTATTCTTTAAAGGATAAACGGATAGGGAATATAACCCTAGATTCTAAATTAAATTAGGCTAGACACCTCTAGCTAATATCTAACTAGATTTAGCGTTAGGAGTAATAAGATCTTAGCTTTAAAACTAGATAAAGAAACTCCCTAAACGACTAATAAATCTAATTAAAACCAAGGATATCTTTAACTTTCTTTATAGGAATAAGTACCTATTAAAAGTTATAGACAAGAACCTTAGACTAGTAGTAAGAACTAAGACCTAGTATATAGAATAAGCCTATAAATATCTCGAAAATAGCCGAGTATATACGTAGCTCCTAGACTAGGATATAAACCCTATCCTTAAAGAATTTAGGACTCTACTCTTTAGATATTCTTAGCCTTTGTCTATAGAGAAGTAGCTTAAGACAACAACTACTAAACTACTACGATTCTATATTATCCTAAAGGTATATAAGGATCTAATAGCTTCTAGACCTATTATACTATCTTATAGTTAGATTACTAGCCGATATTCTAAAGTAGTAGATTACTTTCTTTAAAAGCTACTATCTAAATATCCGTAGATCCTAGATTCTATAAAGAACTTTATCTAAGATATTAGATAGTATCTAGATAGCCTAGAAGGTATATACTTTGTAATAGGAGACGTAAGCGCTATATATACAAATATACCTCCTAGAGATACTATCTGTATCTATAGAAGTATTCTATAAAATACGGATATTAATCTAGAAGGCTATACTATTAACTCTATTATAGACCTTCTAAAGTTCGTCTTAGAGTATAACTTCTTTAGTTACGAACATAAGACCTTTAAGCAAATAAGTAGCTTAGCTATAGGAATATCCTACGCCCTAATAGTAGTAAACCTCTATTATACTTTTTTCGAAAAGTCTCTTCTCCTAAAACATACTAAGATTCGTTTCTATAAGCGATATATTAACGATGTCTTTTTATTGTTTAAAGGGACTAAAGAAGAACTTATATACCTAGAAAAGTCCTTTATCCTTAGAGGGCTTACAATTAATTAGGAATATTCTTAAACTAGTATACACTTTCTAGATATATTACTAGTTAACGAATCCTAAAGGCTAGTAACTTCTATATACCGGAAGTTCCTAAATAAGTATATATATATCCCTTAGTCCTCTATATACCCTATAAGTATTAAGACTACCTTTATTAAAGTAGAGAGGACCCGTATCCGTATACTATACTAAAAAGATATAGACTTCTATAGCGTAGAGAAGTTCTTTTTTACAAATCTACTTAGGAGAGGATATCCTAAGTAGATACTATTAAACTAGTTCTTACGACCTCTAGATACTAATAGAGGCTAAGAGATAAAACAAGACAAGTCTCTAATACCGTCTAAATATAATCTAGTTTAGGAATATATTAGTACTATATAACTTAGTTAGGAGTTTCTAAAGAACTATCGCGAAGTAAATATTAAACTACTATAGTCTATTAGTAAAGGATTCCTCCTTAGTCTAAAGAGAACTCGTAACTTTTACGACCTCTTTAATAAGACTAATTTAATAATCCTAGAATAGGACTCGACTCTTTCTATACCTAAGTTATCGGCTTAGAAAAGAGGATAAGAGAACAAGTATAGCCTTAGGGTATTAGATGTATACGGGTCTAAGTATAGACTCTAAGATAGAATAATTACTAGTATACGAACGGGATACGTCCTATAGTAGTAGAACGTATTATAGAAGTCTAGGAGGATATACAAGTTAGACCCTCTAAGGAGGGTACTATACCCTCTAAAAATATATCTATACTTGTTCTTAGAGGATAGTTTATTAATAGAATACGTAGTACTATATATCTTGGCTTATAGGCTTTAGTTATCGCTTAGTCGAATAGGTTAGTTAGTTCTAAAACCCTAACCCCTAACCCTAACTAACCCTAACCCTATAGATCCCTAGTAAAATAGGACCTATAGCTAGCTAAAACCTAGGAGATATAGCGTAAATTACTACTTCTACTACCTAAAAATAGTAGATAGTTCTATACCTAACGATTAAGTATATAGTTTTCTAAAAAAGACTACTTATATCTAGACTAGAAGGTTTCCCTACTAAACGGTAGGGTTATCCGCTAAACGGAAGGTTACCCCTAGAAGTAGAAATATTTTTATATTAACTATGTTCGTTAGGCCCTATACTATCCTACTTTTTAGTAGAAGAAGTTATAGGGCCGGAATATAGGTCTAAACTCCTATTTTAGGGACCTCTATTTATATTATAGTAGCTACCTAGGAACCTAAGACATTATATAAAACTAACTAAAAGTAGTCTCTATACTATAAGGTAACGTCGAGATTAGGTTATCTTAGCGCTAAGGCCGTACGTGCCTTATTATAGCCTATATAGCTAGACCTCCCCTCTAGCTAGGACTTAGGATAAAGTATATCTCTATAACTAACGGTTAGATTTAGACTAAATAATATAATTCTAAAGCGTATAGATTAGGAGAACTTAGATACGCGTATAAAGAGTATTAGGAGAGATAGGAACACTTAGGTAAAAGGGTCCTAGATAGTAAACAAATAGATAAACATATCTTAGGTAAACAAAGGATAGTTAATATAGACAAGCGATAAGCGGTAAGTACGACGAGGTATATTTAGAGGAAGGATCTTCCTCTAAGGCTCCCTTCTTTTCTTCTTTATAGTTCGTCTTATTAAGATAGCTACTATATTAATTTACTTAACTAAACTTATTTAGTTCTTAGACTTAGATCTTTAGATTATCTACGCCTCCTAGACTACGTCCCTAATATTACGAACTACCTTTTAAAAAGGCGTCGATACCTTTAGTAACTATAGTATCCCTACTCGAACCTTTAGGGAGTTAGGATTAGGTAGATCTACAAAATCTATCTACCTTTTCTAATAAGAACTTTAGAGAGTTCCTAGGCGATCGTAACGCGCTCGATTATATATACGCTACGAATCTAGAAGGCCTAGTAGACCTACTAGTATAAGGAAAGCTTATAATATAATTCCTATCTAAAGCGAAGGATAGATTATAAGTAACTATTAAGGAAGTAAATACCGAAATCGACTAGTACTAGGCTTAGCTCGTAGCTATAAATTAACGAGCCGCCGCGGCTAAGTATACTATAGCTTAGTATACTACAGCTCCTATAGACGTCCTAGTAGGTTAGTTCGGGTTGGGTTCGGTTTTGAAACCGAACCCAACCCGATTGTCCGGGTATAGCGCCAAGAACCCGAAATTCCTCGGGTTCTAAACTAAAGGCCGGCTACATAGCCGGCTATACACTTCTTACGGTCGCAATTTAACGCGATGCGACGACTAACATATGCAATACATACTATTAAAAGGGTAGGAGCTAGATTGCGATAACTTTAGTCGAGTTTTATTAAGTTCAGGTTATAGTAGGTTCTATACCCGAACCTATACTAATCGTCCGGTTCCTACTAAGAAACCGAACCCGAACCCAAATTCTCGGGTTATACCTAACCTACTAGGACGTCTAGGCTCCTAGTTATTCTTAGAAAAGTAAGAAGCTTAGCGATCCTACTACCTTTACTAGAAAGTATAAAGATTACGATAAATTTAAGACGTAAGTAGAGATTCGTTTCCTAGCTAACGTAGACTACTATCTATCTAAGTTTATAAAGGTAGGATTTATCTTCTCCCTCCTTAGGGAATTAGTATTAGATACTTGTCGTTCCCTCCTTACCTTCCCTATAACTATTAATATAGGAACTATCTAGTCTATCCTCGATTTAGACTATAGAGATCTAGATCGTAAAACTACCGCGCGTCTTAACCTTAATAAGCTACGTTAAGCTAATAAGACGTACTAAGAGTACTACGCCTCCTTTATATATAAGTTAGGATATATAGGATATAGAGATAATATAGTAAAATACTTCCTAATTCGAGGATTAAGTAAAGAAATACTAGAAGCTATTAAGGATAAAGAGACGGATCGTTTAATATTCGTCTAGCTCTATAACCTCCTAACGCGCCTCGATAATACTAATCGAAACTACGCGAAACTAATTACTACTCGTAGTAGTTCTCGTAGGAATAGAGGACGTTTTACCTCCTCCTTTACTTAAGGGAGTACCCCGACTCCTTCTAAACTAAATACGATATCGCTAACGCTATAGACTCCTACCTTAGCTTCGGTACTAATAGCTAATCCTATAGATCTTAGCGCTACCTAGTTACCTTTCCGTCTACGAGTATCTCTAGTAAATAGGAAGTTACTAGAAGAAGAGAAATAGCGCTACTACGCCGTAGGTAAATATATCTACTATAGAGCGAAGGGACATATTACTCGGCTATACCTATTACTTACTAGACGCAACTTAGCTCCTCGTATTACCGTAGGCAATCTAAGTAGGAAGGAATTAGTTACGCTATCTCCTACTTTAGCTTCCTAGTAGGGAAACGCCTAAGCCTTATATTTAGTCGCTTACAAGGCTTATTTATCCCTAGATTAAGAGTATTAACGGTATCCTTTCCTCTCCTAAGTTCTACTATAGAGAAAGAGTTAGTTTACTAACCCTTTATAGTAGAATCTTAGATAGGAAATTAAGAAAAACGTTTAAAACTCCGACTCTTATTAATAATAGCGCTACTAGCTATATATTTATAGATTATAACTATATACGAGAGCTTAACCTAAAGCTCTAGGACCTTACCTACGTAAGGGAGCTTAAGATATTTAATAGTATAGCCGTAGTAGCTAGGAAAGTTACCTAGATTTACTATACCTCTATCTTAATTAGCCTATATACTAAGTATATAACCTTTTTCCTTATAAAACTCCCGAAGATATATCCTATTATCCTTAGTCTTCCTTAGCTTAAGAAGTATAACCCGGTTATAAACTAGGCCTCGGAATCTTTATTATTTACGAGCTAGTACTATATAGAATAGTACTTAGGCGTATCTAGTTCCTCCGTTCCTTAGACTATTCGAGATCGTACTATATTCGCAATCGGCGCTACTACCTTCTTACGACTATCTAGAGACTATAGTATCGAAATCTTTACCGCTATAATATACGATATTAAGAAAGCTATTAAGAAGTATAATAAAGAACCTATAGATCCGAAGACTACGCTACCGAAGGAGTACTAGTATCGCCTCTACTAGTTCTTAAGAAAGAATATAGATATCCTACTACCTTATTGCCTAGGTATAGACTATAAGATTAAGCTTATTAATAGTAAGTCGCCTCCCTATAGTCCGCTCTACTCGATATTAAGAGACGAGCTCCTAGTACTAAAGAAATACCTCGAAGATAATCTCTAGAAAGGATTTATCTATCCTAGCTCTTCCGTAGCTACTATACTAGTTACGTTTACTAGAAAGCTAGAAGGAGGACTCCGGTTTTATATCGATTACTATAGGCTAAATACTATAACTAAGAAGAATCGTTATCCTATCCCGTTAGTTATAGAGACTCTAGAGCGCCTCTCGAAGGCCTACTAGTTTTCTAAGCTAGATATTATCTCTACCTTTAACGCTATCCGAATAGTAGAAGGAGACGAGTAGATAATAGCCTTTCGTACTCGCTATAGCTTATTTAAGTATCTCGTTCTCCTATTCGGCCTCTATAACGGACCGAGTACCTTTTAGTCTTTTATTAACGAGACTCTAAAGGAGTTTCTAGACGAATTCGTTTTAGTATATATCGATAATATCCTAATCTATAGCTATACGAAAGTAGAGTACTACGAGTATATTAAGAAAGTATTATAGAAACTAGACGAAGCTAGCCTATATATCGATATCGATAAATGCGAGTTCTATAAGTAAGAGGTAAAGTTCTTAGAATTAATTGTTTCCTTAGATAGGATTCGAATAGATATAGAAAAGATCGAAGCTATACTAAACTAGAATACGTCTAGGAATATTAAAGAGGTTTAAGGCTTCCTTGGATTTACTAATTTCTACTATAGGTTTATTTAGAATTTTAGCCGAATCGCTTAATCTATAATAGCTCTTACGAGGAAAGACGTTAAATTCGAATAGATAGTAGCCTATTAGTCTACCTTCGATTAGCTCTAGAGGAGTTTTATAACCGCTCCTATTCTCTAGTACTTCGATTTCGATAAGTAGATACGATTAGAAATAGATACCTTAGATAGTACTATAGGTACTATCCTTCTTTAGAGAGGAACCGATACTAATCCTTAGCTCCCTATAGCCTTTCTATCTAAGAAGATATCCGCTACCGAGTATAACTACGATATCTATAATAAGGAGCTCTTAGCGATTATAAAGGCTTTCGAAGAATAGCGTCTAGAGCTCGAAGGATTAGCTATAGCTATCGAAGTTAGCTTAGACTATAAGAATCTTATTTATTTCTTAAAAAGTAAGCTTCTAAGTCGAAGATAGGTAAGGTAGAGTAAGTTCCTTTTATAGTTTAACTTCGCTATCTAGTATACGCCCGGCAAGGCTAACTCCTAAGTAGATATATTAACTAGGTAGAACGGAGATACGCTACTCGATCGAGGTTCCTAGAGGAAAGAATAGTTACTTCTTAAAGAGTATAACTTAAGCTAGAAGCTCTATAAGCTCTTAGGGGATAGTAACTATTCGTTAGAGCCTATTATAGTATTATTCGTTCTTATAGCTACCCTAGCCTTTCTTAGAGAGGACGAGGAGGGAGGTAGTAATAAAGAAGGAGGCCCCGATATAGATTCCGAATTAGACGAGGAAGAAGAGCCGCGAGATCTCTTAGAACCTATATAGCTAGATTAGTAGCTATCTAGGGCTTACGTAGAAGACCTATTTACTCGAGGACTAGTTAACGTACTATAGGAGGGGGAGAGGCTATATAGTAAGATCTCCCTTTCTAAATACGAACTCTAAGGAGTACTACTAAGGGAGCCCTATATAGTATTCCGAAACGCGTTATTCGTCCTAGATTTTAAAGACTTAAGAAGTAAAATTATACGTTTAGCCTATAATCCCTTAAGTATAGCTTACCTAGATCGTACTAAGATACTTTCGTAGCTTAAGAAATAGTACTACTAGCTAGAACTCTATCGAGACGTAGACAAGTTCGTTAAGGAATACGTAGTTTATAGAAGGGCTAAAGTAGATAACTAGAAGCCCTAAGGTCTCCTAAAACCCCTCGAGGTACCTATATAGCTATAGTAGTATATTTTAATAGATTTTATTATAAATCTATCTACGGGAACGGACTTTAATAGCCTACCGTATTAATATTTACTAGTAGTAGTCTACCGCCTTACGAAACGTAAGAAAGTTATCCTAGTATATAGTACTATAGTAAAGAATACGTTATAGATATTTTATCGCGATATTTAGAAGGATATAGGACTTCCTAAGTTAATTATCTCCGACTATAGCCCTAATTTTATTATACGCTTCTAGAGGCGCCTCTATAAGAGATTAAGGGTTAACGTTTAACTTTCGATAGCCTTTTACCTATAGACGGATAGGTAAACGGAACGGCTAAACGCCTAGGTAGAGTAGATTATATAGTACTTTACTAATTATTATTAAAATAATTAGCTAAGGCTAGCGCCCTCGCTTAAATTCGCCTTAAATAATTAGGAATCCGCTATAACTTAAGTTATCCCGTTCTTTACTACTACTAGCTTTTACCCTAGAACGGGAATAGAACTAGTAGAGATTAAGCTAGAGCTACTATAGAATAATCTAGAAAGAGACGTAGACGTATTTGCCTTATAGATAGCTAAGACTTATTAGGAGTTATAGGAGGAAATACGCTATACCTAAGAAGTCTATAAGTATTATACTAATCGGTATAGGCGTCCTATACTAGACTACTAAGAAGGAGATTTCGTCTACCTTAATTTAAGGAACGTTCGTTTAAACTAGCCTTCTAAGAAACTAGATTAGAAGAATCTAGGGCTATTCCGTATCGTTAAGAAGGTTAGCTTATACGCCTATAAGTTAGACTTACCTAAGTACCTTAAGATTTATCTAGTTAAGTATATAGTTAACCTCTAGAGGGCTAAGAGTACGGTTAATATAGATAAAATACTACCGCTTCTAGAAGCTATAGAGGCTACTAACTAAGCTACTAAAGAGGAAGAAAGCGGTACGGATACTATAAAAGCTATTATCGGATAGGTATTAGGCCTTCTACTCGATAAGGATCCGCCTAGACCTTAGGCTAAAGTATAGTAGGAAGGATATATAGAAGAAGATACGACCTAGGAACTACTACGATATATTATCTTTATATACGAAGTAATCGAGGACTTTCTAAAGGAATTTATAGCGTACGAGACGATCGAGTAGGCGATATAAGAATTAATCCTTAGGGATGCCTATAAATAGAATATCTCGTAAGGTATTAGGCTAGAACCTAGATAGGAAGGATAATACCTACTCTATACTAAGCTCCTATAGCGTTATTAGAACTCCGTATCTTCCGAAGGAAGGGATACTATTATAGTAGCTATCTAGGAACCTAAGATATTATATAAAACTAACTAAAAGTAGCCTCTATACTATAAGGTAACGTCGAGATTAGGTTATCTTAGCGCTAAGGCTATACGTGCCTTATTATAGCCTATATAGCTAGACCTCCCCTCTAGCTAGGACTTAGGATAAAGTATATCTCTATAACTAATAGTTAGATTTAGACTAAATAATATAATTCTAAAGTATATAGATTAGGAGAACTTAGATACGTATATAAAGAGTATTAGGAGAGATAGGGACACTTAGGTAAAAGGGTCCTAGGTAGTAAACAAATAGACAAATATGTCTTAGGTAAACAAAGGATAGTTAATACGAATAAGCGATAAGCGGCAAGTACGACGAGGTATATTTAGAGGAAGGATCTCCCTCTAACGCTCCCTTCTTTTCTTCTTTATAGTTCGTCTTATTAAGATAGCTACTATATTAATTTACTTAACTAAACTTATTTAGTTCTTAGACTTAGATCTTTAGATTATCTATACCTCCTAGACTACGCCCCTAATAGTTTAGTATTAGCTAGTATTAGCTTAGCTAATAGCTTAGTTATCTAGTAGGGTCGCTTCCGGAAGTAAGGACTTTTAATATAAAAATAGGCCTATTTTCCTCGCTAATTCCGAATCTAAACTTAGTTTTACTAGATTGGGCTCGGATAAAGAGATAGAGCTACTCGTAACGAGTTCTTCTACTAAAATATATACTCTTATAGAAAATAAGAGAAGCTAGATATAAGAACTATAAGATAGAACCCTAAGGGGTCCTAGACGATAGTTTCAAGTTTAAGATAGAGTAATTAGTATAGGGAATAGGGGCGGTAAAGAGTTCTACTCTAAAACCCTTCCTATCTAGAATATCCTCTACTTATCTACTTATTAGCCTTTTACTACTTGACCTATTAGGGATTTTCCCTAGGGACGAGTAGGATTAGACCTATAGATATAGGATAGATTTCCTAGTAATAGGACCTCTATACTATCTAGAATATAATAGAAAGATAGACTAAATCTAGCCTATAACCCCTTTCTCTTACCTTCTAAGAGTTAACCTTAGCTACAATCTAGACTCTAGTTAACCTAGGTACTAGATAGTACGATTAAGAGACTACGCCGCGTAGCTAGAGGAGGAATACCTCTCTATTATATTGTCTATAGATACTTAATAAGAATTAAAGGGCTACTAAGGAATAGCCTCTTAGATATAGAACTATTCTACCTACTATATATCTTAGATAGTAGATAGAGGTCTAAAACACGTCTCCTATAGTCTAAACGGACTAAGATAGATAGGTAGAAGACCTTCTAGAAACCGAGACTAGTAAGGAATACCTAGATATACTAGTACTTATTCTAAGATACTAGTACTTATACTAAGGTACTAGGTTCTTAGCTACTTATCCGGATATAGACTTTGCTATACCCGACGGATAGAAGACTATCCGGCGGCCTAACAATCCTCCGTACTATAGTAATATATATAGAGGTAGCCTATATAGTCCCTAA
The DNA here is from genome assembly GCA_001578225.1 of Pseudocercospora musae. Classification (NCBI taxonomy): domain Eukaryota; kingdom Fungi; phylum Ascomycota; class Dothideomycetes; order Mycosphaerellales; family Mycosphaerellaceae; genus Pseudocercospora; species Pseudocercospora musae. Next base: position 744 of record LFZO01001043.1, on the reverse strand, counting down.
AGAGTATCTAATAGGCGAAACTACTTCTTTATTTCTATAAGAGTAGTAGGACTACTTTATTATTTATTTAGGACTCTATACGTTATTCTTGTTCCTATTCCCTTTGTAACTTTATTTAGAGTAAAGCTATTCCTAACCCTAACCCTAACCCTACTAATAATTCTATAGAAAGCTTTAAGTTAGGAACGCTTCCCTATACTATACGAAATCTATATCTATACTAAGTATACTATTATTCGAAATATTAATATATAGAATAAAACCTTTCTACTATACTTTAGAAGTACGCCTTACTTAAATTTACTAGGCTACTAGCCTTAGAACTATAATCTCTACTACTACTACTTTAAGGATATAGTATATCTAGGACGTAGTAGAGTAAAAGCTCTATACTATTACTTCGATATCGAGAGGAAGTAGCTCGAGGAGACGAGTAGATACTATAAGATACTAGCTAAGCTAGGCTATAAGGGAATATTAAAGCTAACGTACTTCTTAACGATATATCTTAGTAATTTAAAGAATAGAATATATCTTAGCTTAGGGCAAGTAGCTATAGACTATATATACTTTACTTATATAGTAGTAGATACTACTAGAGTATAGTAGAAGAGTAAGGATATAGTTATATAATATACCGAGTAGATAGATATAGACTAGCTCGTATAGTAGTTTATATAACTACTAAAATAAATATTATAAGTACGTAACTATATATATCGGAATTTCTATCCTTATTACTAG
>LFZO01001042.1:0-18829 GCA_001578225.1 Pseudocercospora musae | reverse complement strand
AAAGCAATCTTAATTCCTTATAGTACTCCTAAGGGAGATGGACTATGTATAGTTAGTAGGAGAATGCTTATTCTAACTATTACTTAAAGGAAATTCTAATATAGTAAATAAGGTTAGACCTATTTAGATTATAGGTAACAACTAGGTAGCTTTAACTCTTATTAAAGATGCTTATACCTATAAGAGATTAAAACATATTAATATTAGTTTTAATAAGGTTAGAAATCTTTAGTAGTAAAGAAAGGTTATAGTAGAATATACTCTAATAAAAGAGATAGTAGCTAATAGCCTAACTAAGCTAAAGATAGGGCTATAGTTCTAGGAATTTATTAGACAATTATAGTTAGTATAAAGGGATAAAAGTGCTTGCTTAGAGGAGTTTAAACTCTACTAAGTAGGCAAATACTAGATCTAGGAATCGAACCTAGTAGATTGGATACGCTATACTAATCTAGAAGCCATTACATCTAATTAGCTAATTAAAGTTCTTGTTAGATTGTATTAGTTAGAATTAGGATTTGTAGACTAACTAATCTAAGTAGGAGTATTAGAATATATAGTCTAGTTAGTTACCTAGTAGGGGATGCTAAGTAGACTAGATTACATAATAATAATTATGTAACTAATCTAAGCTAACCCCTTTTAGGTTAAGCTCTAACCTATAGATAATAACAAAAACACACTTGCTATTCCTACTTTAGCCCCTACTATTCCTTATAGCTTCTATTATAGTTTATAATCCATTTATACCTATCGGCCCTCCTTAGCTCGACACTCTAGAGTATTCTTTTATATTCTATATTTATATTCTAATCTCCTTAGAGATATATATAGTAACCCTTAGATATACTACTCTTAGGAGTATAATATAGTATCCTAGGTATACTATAGTGTTCCTATTATAGGGGTTAATCTATAGCTCTTAGATTGCTACTACTTAGTAGTCCTTCGGGTCTAGCTATTAGAGGAATAGGATTTAGATCTTGTCTAGGCTATAGTTAGTATTGTACTATAGGATAGTAAGTTTCCCTTTACTACTATTAATCTTAGGTATTTAGGTATGCCTATATGTCTTCTATAGCTTCCTAGCTTTAGCTCTAGCTTAGTTACCCTTCCTAGTCTATAACTAGGGGAAATAGGGAGGAGATTTTGTTATTCTATACTCTATCTACTAGGGTAGTAGAGTTTGTGCCTATTAGTCTCCCTAGTAGTCTTCTTAACCTATCGTCTATGTCTAGGTCTAGGCTTATACTTCTAACTTTTCTCTTAGATCTAATAGTTGTCTATCCTTCTAAGTCTTTTAGGTCTTTTAGGTAGGTTAAGTAGTTCTAACTCTTAGTTACTTAGTCTCTAAAGGCCCTTACTTTCGCAATAGCTACTTGTTTTACCTTACATAATACTAACTATGCTATATAAGTGCCTTAGTAGTTACTACATTTTCTTGTTATTCCTTAGTATTCGTCTATTCTATATAGTCCTACGCATTTTCCGTATACCTATTCGGCTCTATAGTACTTTACAATATGCCTAAATTGTCTATATCTTAGGCATTATTTAGGTCTCTACTTCGGATTAAATTCCTCTACTATAAGGAGGGTACCTTAGGATATAAGGCCTTTCTATATAATTTCTCTTACTTAAGCTAAGCTCTATGTATTTAGGATAATAGAGGAGTATACCTTACCTTCTATAGCCTTTCGGCTCTTTAGCTAAGCTACTTAGGATATCCTAAGATTCGGGTAGAGTCTTCCGTTTTCTTCCTATATCTTATAGATATAGCTTAGGTCCCTTAGGTTAAATCCTATAGCCCTAAAGCTATAGACTAGTACCTAGTATACTAGAGCCTCTACTATAGTACTAGGGAGTATCTTCTATATCTACCCTAGTTTATTCGTTAACTTGTCTTTAGCGGGTTTAGATACTATAAATACCTATAGGTCGCTACTTTCAAGTTTCTTAATAGCGATTAACCCTAGGTCTTTAAGTCCCTAAAGTATCTCTTAGTTAGTAAGGCCTTTTATCTTTTCTTACTGTTCCCTATAGCTAACTCTTATTATAATTATATAACTTTTAAGGGGGATTTTCTATATACTTAGTATAGCTAGCTAGCCTTAGGAGGTAGCCTATGCCTATGTTCTCGGTTCGGGTGTTTTCGTAGTTTAGAGGTTCTATAGATAGCTTCGGAGGGTATCTATAGTATCGATGTCTTTCAATTAGTATAGGAGCTAGGTCTAGGCTCGCTATAGGAGGGAGAGGAGGGATAGGGAATCTAGGGCCTAGGGAGTATCTAGTACCTTTTAAATATCTTCTATTAGGGTTTGTAGGTTCTTTTAGATATTTCTACTCGTTTTTAGCTAATTAGGCTATTCTTTCGGGCCTTTAGGGCCTAGTTTAGGTATTGGTTAGCCTTTAGTCTAGCTTTAGGGTAGAGGCTAGATCCCTCCCTTCCTCTACCTTTCCTTAGGTCTACCGTCGCGGTATTGTTTCTAGGAAGGTATATTCTTGTCTCCTATGCTTGTAGGCGCTAGCGCCTTAGCCTAGGAGTTAGACATGTTTTTTTAGTATATACTATAAAGAATATAGTAAGATAGATTAAGGAAAGGGGATTCCTATCCTAATTTAGACTAGTAGAGGAAATAGAGAACTAGATACAAAGGATAGCCTAAAAAAAGAGAGGGAAGGGCTAGAAGGATCCTAAGGATAGGTATTATAAAGATAGTACCTAGATACTAGTATACTAACTATAGGGCCTATAGGTAGAAAGAAAGATAATAATTAGAGATAGGAGGTTATTTATATATACTTGTTTTCCTCCTTAGACACTATATAGCCACGACCTATATAGGCTAAATAGCTCTAGAATAGGGAAATAAAATATCTATCTATCTATATAAAGAATAGATCTATACTTCTAAATTAGTAATTAGCGTAATATTAATACTTCTAAGACTATATAGTACTAGATTAAGGCTCTTAAAATACTCGTCTTCTACTTAATTAACTATCTTAATAATATCCTTATTTTCTATATTTATAGTAGTAACTTTAGTATCTTCTATAGTTATCTTTCTAGTTTAATTACTAGTCTATAAAGTTATTAGACTTATTAAGAAGCGCGTATTTATATGTCGCTATAGTACTACTAGGTATAGATCTATTAATAACCTTAGAAGTTACAATTATATTAATAATCGCGAATCTAATATAAATACTATATATTAGAAATAATAGAATATTATTGTTTAGATATATAGAATAAGAAGTACTTAATTACTAGCTAATTACTAGCTAATCGTACTAAGGCTGCCTAGAGCGTAAGTCCGCCATCTAGTCAAACCTAGTGGCGGTAGAGAATCGGGTCAGAATAAGGTTTGGGCGTGGTGGGGATGTCGAACAAGGATGAAGCGGGCGGGCGTGGTCTCAGTCTCACACAGCGAAGACACTTCCCTCTTTTCTGCTGGCTTGACTTCCACATCCACTCACACTGCAACAACATGAACTGCCTTATTCTGCACCATCGGATCCAGTAGTCCTGGCGTAATGTCATTGTACAACGGACAGGAATTGGTCGAATACAAATCGCACTCAGAGAAGCACTCGCTCCTTCTTGTTCTTTGCTGAAAGAAAGACTCGCGAACAATCGTAGCATTGACTCTGCTTACTACGAGCTCTTCTCTGCACGAATCTCCGCATAACTATCACTGTATGTCTCATACTCACATCTGTACGCCGAAGCCATATCCGTGGTAGACCAAGGTGTATGCAGACCTCCGGCAATACCACACCACCCCATGCTCTTTTGAGGCACTTTTTGTAGCGCTCCACGAACTAACACTGCTTCTTTGACAGCCACTCTCGCTTGATTGCTAGCCTGTACTCCAGGTACCACATCCATACCCAGACTTCCCTTAGTTTCCAACGAAAGCGCCATGCATATCTCAGAGAAGCTGGCCGCTGCCCATGCCAAGGGTCAGCACACATGCTCCTTCGAATACTTTCCGCCCAAGACTGCCCAAGGTGTGCAGAATCTTTACGATCGTATGGATATGATGCACGCTCTGGGACCAGCTTTCATTGATATCACATGGGGCGCCGGAGGACGTCACTCTTCGCTGACTTGCGAGATGGTGAAAGTGGCGCAATCAGCGTATGGACTGGAGACGTGCATGCATCTCACGTGCACAGATATGGAGAGGAGTAAGATTGACCATGCATTGGAGGAAGCATACAAGGCAGGCTGTACAAACATTCTGGCGCTGAGAGGTGATCCTCCCAGAGAGCAAGAAAAGTGGGAGGTCAAGGATGCCAATTTCCGCTATGCTCTGGACTTGATCAAGTACATCAGGAAGACGTACGGCAATCATTTCGACATCGGCGTAGCAGGATACCCGGAAGGCGTGGACGACACCACGGACGCGGACGAGCACATCAAATATCTGAAAGAGAAGGTGGACGCTGGCGGAACATTCATCGTCACTCAAATGTGCTACGATGCCGACATCTTCATCGAGTGGGTGAAGAAGGTGCGCGCTGCGGGCATTCCGGAGTCGGTCCCTATCATTCCTGGAATCATGCCAATCTCGACATATGCAGCATTTTTGAGGCGTGCAAACTGGAGCAAAGCCCGAATCCCTCCTGAATGGCTCGAGGTACTCGAACCGATTAAGAACGACGATAGCGCGGTTCGTGACGCCGGCTGTGACCTCATTGTAGAATTCTGCCGGAGACTCATGGATTCCGGCATCATGCACATGCACTTCTACACCATGAATCTGGCAGCTGCAGTGAGGATGGTGCTCGAGAAGCTCGACCTTACGCCCCCAGCCGAAAGTCCGCATCCAGACATCAAGCCTCTGCCATGGCGTCAATCGTTGGGGCTCAACAGACGAGACGAAAATGTGCGACCCATCTTCTGGAGAAATCGCAACCGGGCATATGTGGCGCGTACACAAGATTGGGACGAGTTTCCAAATGGGCGATGGGGTGATAGTAGGTCGCCTGCATTCGGCGGTCTGGACGAGTACGGTATCGGCTTGAAAGGTACCAACGAGAACAACCGCAAGATTTGGGGCGAGCCGAAGAATATCAAGGACATCGTAGGCTTGTTCGTCGGCTACATGCGCGGCAAGGTGGAAAGTTTGCCTTGGTCAGAAGCTCCGATTAACGAGGAGGCGAACACACTTGTGGACGATTTGGTCGCTCTCAACAGTCGCGGACTCTTGACCATCAACTCACAGCCTGCTGTAGACGGCGTCAAGTCCTCGCATCCAGTCTATGGATGGGGTCCAAGAAATGGATACGTGTATCAGAAGCAGTACCTGGAGGTCTTGGTCTCGCCGGACCTTATCGGCACAGTCATCCAGCGCATGGAGCAGGATCCGGACATCACATACTATGCAGTGAATTGCAACGGCGAGCTCAAGACCAATGCTCCTACAGATGGCGGGCCGAACGCCGTCACTTGGGGCGTCTTTCCCGGAAAGGAAATTGTCCAGCCGACCATCGTTGAGACGGTATCCTTCCTCGCATGGCGCGATGAGTTCTATCATCTCGGCGTGGAATGGAGCAAATGTTATGAAGAAGGCAGCGAAAGCAGGAAGGTCATCAAGGAGATCACACAAAGCTGGTTCCTGGTCAATATAGTTCACAACGACTTCCGTCAACAACAAGGCATATTCCCCATCTTTGACGGACTCAAGGTACCAGGCCTTGATGAAACTCCATACACAAATGGAGTCACGAATGGAGTGAATGGCATAAACTGTGTGAACGGCGTGAATGGGCACGCACACAATCACGGGAAGCCCGAGACCAACGGTGTCCCGGATGGCAATAACGTCGTAAACGGCGCAGACAAAGCGAGCTCCAACAGCACGCTTAAGAATTAGATAACAGACGGGAGTGAAGCAAGCGGAAACATGGCTTCAACATGGAGCTCTTTGGGCATTTAGCGAGGAGTTTCCTGTGTTTGGCTTCTTCAACAAGAGGCCGGCCAAAAAGAAATGCCGGCGTTCTTGGGTCATTATTTTTTTGAGCGTTTGAGATACCCCATTCAACCGGGCGAGGGGAAAAGGTGGTCACATGGGACAAAAGGGAGTATAATTACCATCAGGCGCACTGCATCAACTGGTGCGCTACTGCTTTCAACCAGAAGTAACCCATCGTTCCAACACGATCGATCAAGGTGGAGGCACAGAGACATGAAGATAGCACACAATATCAAATGTGACCTATCTTCTTCACACATGTGCATTCTTTCTGTCCAAGATTATTCTACTGCCAGTGCCTCCAAATCAATCTCCACCTCCCTCCTCCTCCGAACCAACATCTTCGCCTTGGGATTCGCAATCATAGCACTCCCATACTCCAGCCACCTCGCCATGCCCGGATCTTCCAATCGAAAATCATACTTCAAAATCAAATGCACCATTGCAATCTTGACCTCATTCGCGGCGAAAAACCTTCCGGGACACGCATGTTTTCCATGCGCGAACCCCAAATGTTCTGGACCCGTGGAGACGAAATGTCGTTTGTGTCCCAGTGAAGGGTCGAGGAAGCGGTATGCGTCGAAAGTCTCGGGATCGCGATAGTATTGGGATGACCACATTCTGTGCGAAGAGATTGCTGTTCGGGAACCTTTTTTGATTTCGAGGCCGTTGGAGAGGTGGATCGTGGAGGTTGCGGTTCGGTGCATTGTTGCTATATATATATAAAAAAAAGAGGGTCACCAAAAAAAATCGTGGTATAGAAAGCAAAGGGACACAAGGGGGATACATACCCATATTGATAGGTTTCAAACGTTGAGTTTCTTTGAAGAAGGAATCTAGGAGATGGAGATTGTAGAGAGAGGATTTTTTCCAGCCGCCGCTATGTTGGAGGACTGAAATGGCTTCTTGGCGTAAGGGGGGGATGAGTTCGGGATGGGTTCCGAGGTTGAGGAGGGCTTGGAGTAATAGGTCGCTTGTTGTGTGGATTGCGGCGACGGAGAGACCCATTTGCACGTCGACTTCGTGGTAGGCTTTTCCGTGGGAAGCGTTGCGGAACCATTCGATTGCGTCGTCGGGGAGGTTAGGCTGACGACCTTGGTGTTGTGCGGCGGAGATCTCTTTGTGTCGTTCGTCGATGACGGGTTGGAGCAGTGAGGCGGCGGTTCGGTAGTCACGTCTGACTTTGCGGCATAGTGGGAAGAAGCGTTCCATGGGCCATTGGATGATTCTTGGCATGAAGCGACAGATGGTGCTTGCGATGAAGGCGTCGGTGGTGAATTCGACAGACACGCGTAACCATTCTTGATTCTCGGCGAAGTCGGATGGAAGGAAAATGCGGGTGGAGAGACGAGCGACCCATTTCAAAATGTCTTTTCTGATTTCCATCTCATGCCATTCCCCATCGCTTAGGATTGGGTTCCATGTGTCGTCGAGACAGGAGGTCATTTCTTTGGAGAGAGCTTTTGTGAATTTGGGAAGACTTCGGGTTAAGCCTGTCATGACTGCCTCTTCGAAAAGGCCTGGAGGTGGGCTCCTGAAAGTTCGAAAGGTGTCGTAGTTGGCGAGGAAGTGCTTGACGGGGGCATCAGTCAAAACCCCCCTTCATCGGCTTTCGTGATGCGTACCTCTTCCGTGAATCGCTGGAAAGAGAGCTGGGGCTTCTCATTGACTGCATCGATCATTTCTGGCGGTAGCATGATTACACGGCCTCCGTCTGTGAGGATTGAAAAGGGACCTTTGAACTGTTGGTATTTCAGTTGAAGCAGTACATTTGTGGCCTTGCATGCATTTCACATACTTGGCGAAACCCATCTGAGAGCAGCCTTCTCGCATGCTGGACGTATTCTTTTCTTGCCCTGAAGTTCAAGTTCCACCATTGCGACTTTTTCTCATTGATCGATTCAAATTGAGTTCCTCTTTCTCTGAGCCATGAGGCCATCCAAAACAAGCCAAGGATTATCACAAGCAGGCCATAGATGAGCTCTCGCTGGACATGTGTCCAGCCCGGTGGGAGGACCTGCTCCAGCCGACTCTGCTCAGACATGTTCGCGTCTGCTCACGAGCAAACAAGAACATCTTACGAAACGACAGGCGCACTTCTTCTCTGGTTTTGTCGAAAATTTGGAGTTGTACTGGTACCCTTGCGTAGTGTACGAGCTATACGAGCTGCGAAGTGCATAAATTTAGGGTCCAAACCCCCTAAAGCTGCACTCTGGGGTCTGGATCCCAATTGGCCTGCACGATGCTGGTATGCAACGGCACAATTCATGTGAAGTCGAACTTGAGGATACACGTTGGCTCTGACACTCTTGAACAAATTTGACTACCAGGCCTGGCGGGATGAACAGGTATGTCATCGCTTGCGAGTGTTCGAGGTTCGAGTATATGATATTCGTGAGTCTATGTCTACCCAGGCCCTGCTATGCGCTACGATCGGCTTCCTCGACTTTGGTCTGAAATGGTCTTGTCGAGCAGGCCAGTGAAATAGTATTGTTGAAGTGCAATGGACGCCATTGGACATGGATACTGAATCAATCTGCACTTATCGACCGCCTCCGACAGTTTCGAGCCGACGTCCTTGGCTTCTGGACAATCTGCCAGCGTCCATCTATCCTTCTCGAGCATACCAGGTATGCTCTTGGTGAACATTGCGTTCCAGCCTGCAGCTTTGCTGATGATCTCGTACATGGTCTTGCGATCCATGCCAAGCTTCTTGCAGAATGCCATGCCCTCAACAGACGCCGCGAGATGAATGCCTGCCAAGAGCTCCGCGATTGTTCCTTTGCTGACCTGGTGCGACTTGGTCATGTTGACATCAGCTGTGGCCATTTGTCCAACAAGGTCAGGCTGAGACTTGGGAAGATAAAGCTGGACGAGTGCAGCGTCGTCGACTCGTAGAAGGCCTGCCTCTTCTCCTTGAAGATAAAGCTGTTCCGCTGTGGTCACCAGTGGCAGCGGGAAATGTACCTTTCTTGCCGTATCTGTCACAATCAAGCAATCTTTCTGGATGATTGCCAATGCGCTATAAGGATGCCAGTCATTTTTCAGCATGTGCGGGGCCCGGTTCCCGAACATAAAGCTTGCTCCATCAGACTGGTTGACATAGTCGGTCACTGTCTGGGTGTTGAGTCCGACAGTGGCGGCCAATCCCAGCGCTTCAGAGGCGGAAATGATGTTGGTCGCAGCTAGAAGCTGATGAACGGTCTTCGTTTTCGTACCGGCACTGATGCCTCCCATGCGGTACAGATTCCCCGACATCGCCTGAAGCACTTCCTTTGCCTCGTCAAGGTGCTCTTCAGGTCCTGACTCGAATATTGACAGGGTACCATTTGCGGCTCTAATGGTGCCGCCAGACACTGGACAGTCGAGCAGCTTCACATCCGGTCGATTGAACTCTTCATCTAGTCTTTTACGAAGCTCATGCAAGAAGTCCGGTGGAGTAGTGGAGCAAAGTATGAAAGTCTTGCCCTGACCAAGACCTTTGATTACAGAGTCCCCACCCTCAAAAAGCAAGCTGGAGTTTTGCGCCGAATTTGCGACCATAGATATGAAAAAGTCTGCATTTTGTGCAGCATCCTTGGGCGTCTTTGCCGGCTTGCCTGATTCAAGACCAAGATGTCACCACAAGACACAATAGGCGACGTCTGACTGCATACTCAATGCTCTCATCTGACTTACCTCCAGCCTCGACAAAGCTGTCTACCAAAGGTTGATAGACATCGAATCCAGTGACCTCGAAGCCTTGCTTGACCAAGTTCTTCGCCATGCCGCCTCCCATGGCCCCGAGGCCAGCGAAGCCAATGCGAGGCTTTGTGGAGGACATGATGAACTCGATAGTCTTTCTGTATGTCTTTGATCTCTCGATGCGGTTCTCGTTGATTCCAGACAGTTCTGTGACTGAGACTGATGCTGCCTTGCTCTGACAACTTTCTTTCCGGTAGATTGTTCAGGCTTTCGAGTTAAGCATCTCTCTGCCGACTTCGGTCTTCGGGGTCAAGGACACCAAGTCTCCAATCGATTATGTATCTGCTGCTCAAACAACGAGACAACTTGCAGATGCCGCAAAAAGTGGGCAGGAGTGAGCACGAATCGGCTCTTCATTGTCCCGCACGCGGCTAAAGACGTCTGTGACTACCCCTCATGTTCCGAGCTCTTGCTGAAGCATCAATTTTCCCAGTTCATATAGGCCAACCGCACTGTCACTGCCCGCGATCTCCCATCGCTCTGGAAGGCTGAAGGTAGACTCAGCCTTGATCGTATCGCCTTAGAGCCTACAAGCCGAAGTCGAAAGGGAAAGGCAGGCATCGCCAAGTGGCATTGGTCTTGGACGGCGTAGTTACTTAGAGCCTGTCTCGTCCACAATCCAATCCAAGATAATCCAATCCAAACGCACGGTGACACTGGGTTGCGTACGTCCTGCCTACGTTGTTTTGATTACAGTGTGCATAAGATGCACAAGGAGGGTGCGTACTGAAAGAGACTTCTGAAAGTGTCGAGATAGCGTCGTGCTAGAAGGCCCTCGCTTATATGCCTATATAGAGGTATACCGGACGGAAGAGGCGTCGGAAAGCACGGCGGCTATAGTAAAAATATCTAATATTAGAAGGCTTAGAAGTACGTATAGTAGAGATTTTCTATAATAGTAGAGCTAGAGATATAACTATATACTATTATTATATATCTACTATTATACTTAAAATAGTACTAATTACGTAATATAATAGGAAGGATTAAAAAAGGATTATAAAAGTAGTAAGATATACTAATATTACTCTATAGAGCTATAAAATAGACTATTATATTCTTTTATTCTATAGTAGATTAATACTATCTTCTAATTATATTCTTATAGCTATATAGACTTAATATCTATTTATAATTATAGTTAGAGTATTATTCTTTATAGAGTCTTAGTTCCTAGAGTATATCTATAGCTTTTTATATAGATTTCTTTTTTATCTCTAGCTCTTTAACTAAGATATTAGAGTTCTTATTATTAGTAGATATAGAAGTATATATTTTTAAAGAAGTATTAGAAGGTCTCTTACTTAGTCTCGCTATCGATAAAGTTAATGTCTAGCTTATAAGTAGAGTTTACGAAGTAATTAATATTAATAGAACTATTTATAGTATTAAGATATTAAAGTATTAGTATTTAGAGCTATATTTGATATAGAACCTTTTTATATTCTACTTCCTAAACTCTTTAGATCTTTTCTTAAAGCTATTATCTAGATACTACTAATCAAATATAACTAGACTTTCTATCTTAATAGATAGGCCGCTATATAGCTAGTAGTTATAGATCGTATTAGCTTATATATATATCTATATTTAAATAGTAGTATAAATAGCTATAGAAAGGTTTATAGTCTTTACTAGATCTCTATTAGCTTCTACTTCGTTAATTATATAATTAAGCTAATATCCTTCTTGTTATATATTCCTATAGTTCAGAGATGGTAGCGAACAATTAGAGACGAAGGGAAAACAGTTAGGAAGGGGGGGAAGACGAATGGAAAGCACTATGTACTAGGGCAGAGGAGGTACTAAAGGCGGAAGATAGGAAAACCCCTAAGAGGGCATATAAGATAATAATCTTAGAACTCCTTAGAGGACTAAAAGCAATCTACAACTAGGCAAGCTACATGATTACGAAGGTAGCTAATATAGCCGTAGCAAAGATTATAAAGAAACAACAAGAGACAAACCTAAACTACCGTACCTAGGCAGCAGTAGCTAGTTAGGAGGCGCTAAAACCCCCGAGGATAGTAGTTAGAGTCTACATCATAGACCTATAGGAGCAAAAGGAAATCTAAGGACTCTTAGGGAAAGAGATTGTAGAAAGAATTGTAGTTAAGGAGGTTATTAGAGCTAGGAACGAAGGGAAAGGGGTAATTAAGCTATTCATAGCCTAGGAGTAGGACAAAAAGAAGCTAGAAACACAAAAAGAATGGATAACTAAGATAGGAAAAACTGTAAAGGTCTCCTAACAGTAGTTCATGATTATAGCCTATAGCATAATAAGGAGCTTTAAGGAAGAATAGGATATCGGGAACCTATAGAGACAAAACCAAGCTATATACCTAGGCCTAAAGATTACAAAGGTAGTATAGATTAAAAGGAAAATCGAAGAGACTAAGAAGCAGTCCTCCCTAATTATCTAGGTAGGAAGTGTAGAGCAAGCTAACATAGTACTAGACTAAGGGCTATTCTAGGACTTTGAAAGATTAGAAACGGAGGTACACAGAAGCAACTATAGGATAATGCAGTGCTTCAAATGTTAGTACTATAGATACCTAGTAGCTAAGTATACAAAGACAACCAATACCTACTCCTATTGTATAGGGGACTACTAGGTTAAAGAATGCAAAGCATATAAGGGGGAAGCAAGATATGCATACTATACTAAAAGACACCCCTCTTAGGCAAAGGAATGCCTAGTAAGAATGTAGGTAGCTAGGAAAGCAAAGGAAGCTAGAATCAACACACTAACAAGATATATAACAAGCTAGGGTAGCTAGGTATAGAGGCAACCTAGCTAGGTACTACAAAAGAGGTTAAGACAAGACGATGGGTTCTTATTTAGGGCCCTACTAGTACTAGAGAGCTATTAGCAAATAGGGAGACTAAGATACCTTAACATTGTAGGAAAGGAAGTAGGGTAGAAGAAGCTTAGTTAAATATTGGTTCAAAGTAAGGAAAGGCTAAAGGAAAACCTATAAGGAAACGATATAGATGAAACCTAATGAATAGTGCAATAATACTAAACATTATATAGTACAACGTTAACAAGAGCAAAGACAAAGTACAGAGGAGCTTCCTTTAAGTACTAAACCTAAAAGAACATTACATTATTACAATCTAGGAGCCCTAGCTTAATCCGCATACAAAGAGACTAGTAACTGTTAAAGACCTAAGATACTACCTAATAATCCATAACTAGGGAGCCCTAAGGACATGCATCTACATTAGTAAGGAGATAGCTATAGAAACCTAGTAGGCCATACCATAGGAGGATAGGGACCTAACATTAGTTTAAGTAGAAACATCCTAAGGTACACTCCAAGTCTACTACATATACAACCTACTACTAGACTTAAGGAGCAGTACCTAACTAAAAACCCTAGAAAGAATACCTAGAGTTATCTAGGGGAACACCTACTAAGTCCTGCTTAGAGATTTCAACCTCTACTACCCCCTCTAGGGCTTAGACTTTACCCTAGCTTACTACTTCCTAGTAGGAAGGCTAATTAACATATTAAAGAGGGAAGAAATGGAAATTGTTACCCTAAAAGGATTAGTTACTTAAGAGGTAAGAGGAAGCAGTAGCATACTAGACCTATACTTTGTATTACATTAGATTAGGAATAGGATTACAAGATACAGGGTTAACTAGGAACTAGAAGAATCATTAGACCACTTCCTAGTATAGGTTAAGCTAAATGTCTAGGCTAATTAGGAAAGGGAACTAGAGGAAAAGCTTAACTAGAAAGGGGCCTAATAGGACAGGATTAGGGAGGAACTAGAAAAAGACCTAAAACTAGAGGAACTCTTAACAAAGTACCTACTAAGGCTAGAGGACATTAACAAGGNATTAGATTAGGAATAGGATTACAAGATACAGGGTTAACTAGGAACTAGAAGAATCATTAGACCACTTCCTAGTATAGGTTAAGCTAAATGTCTAGGCTAATTAGGAAAGGGAACTAGAGGAAAAGCTTAACTAGAAAGGGGCCTAATAGGACAGGATTAGGGAGGAACTAGAAAAAGACCTAAAACTAGAGGAACTCTTAACAAAGCACCTACTAAGGCTAGAGGACATTAACAAGGTAGTAGAAGAACTAATAGGAATCCTAAAACAGGTAGCTAAAAAGCACACCCTAGTAAAGAAACAGTTACTATACTAGTAACTATACTAGACTAGTAAGTATATAAGGAAAGTTAAAGTAGTAAGGAAGGCTAGGAGGTAGTAGACACAAACCCATACCTAGGAAGCATAGGATAACTATAACAAGGCCTACTAGGAAAAAAAGATCTAGATCAAGAAAGACAAGATGCAAGAATAGAGATCTATAATAGGAATGATTACAAAGAAACTAGAGGAGATGTAGAGGATAGCTAAATAGGTAAGGAAACCTGAATAGGAAAAGGATATACTGCTACAATTCCCGGATATTAAGGACTAATAAGGACAAATGCAGACCATAATAGAAGGGAAAGCAAGAGCCCTAGGCTAACACTTCTTCTATAGAAAAGTACAAGTAGACCTATCGGACATAAAGGAGAAAGAACTAGAGACTTAACTACTAGACATACTAAGAGACACCTAGGTCAAACCTGAAACTATTGAAAGGATCCTAAAAAAAATTCTAGGCAACAAGGTACTAGGAGAAGACAAGATCTATAACAAACTTCTAAAAGCGTGCAAGAAGGAGCTAGCCCTAGCACTAGCTAATATCTTTATACAAAGCCTAGTATTAGGATACTACCTAAGACTATTTAGGAAATCCTTAACGGTAGTACTAAGGAAGCCCTAGAAGGAGGACTATATATAGCTCAAAGCCTATAGACTAATAGCCCTACTCAATACAATAGGTAAGGTACTAGAGAAGATCGTTACTAAAAGGCTAATAACCTTTGTCGAGGAAAGGAACATCCTTCCTAAAGGCTAGATAGGAGGAAGAAAGAAGAGGTTAATACTAATAGCTATGGAACTAATTATAGAATAGATTAAGCACATCTAGTACTATAGTCAAAACTAGGTAGTAACCCTCCTCTCCCTTAACATCTTAGGAGCCTTTAACAATGTCTCCTACGAAAGGCTCCTATATATACTCAAGTAGAAAGCTACACTAAGCTAGATAGTCCAATTCATCTAGTCCTTCCTATAGGAAAGATTAATATAGCTTATTCTAGGCAAATTCAAGTTAGACCTAATACTAACTAAAAAGGGAATCCCCTAAGGATCAACACTCTCCCTAATCCTCTTCCTTATCTTTATAGTAGACCTACTCCTACTCCTAGAATCAAATAACACATTAGCATTAGGGTTTGTAGATAACACAAATATCCTAGCCTAGTCTAAGACAATAGAAACCAACTACAAGATCCTAGAAGAGAAGTACTAAGAGTGTGAAAAATAGGTAAGGAGGCATAGAGCAAAATTTGCCCTAGAAAAGTACTAGCTCATCTATTTTAGCAAGGCGAAATTAGCCTATAACATGAAGCAATCAATTACTATCTAAGGCTTTGAAACCTAACCATTAGCAGAACTTAGGGTACTAAGGATCTAGCTAGACCTAAAACTAAATTAGGGACTATAAGTAAAGAAGGCAAAGTAGAGGGTAGACGCTAATATGCAATCTATCAATAGGCTTACAGCCTCTACATAGGGGGCTACATTCGAGAAAGCTAAAGTTATGTATAAAGCAATTGTTAAGCTAGTAATGCTATATAGAGCATAGATATAGATAGCCTAGGGGAAAATACTAAAGAGGATTGAGTAACCAATTAGTAGATCCTAAACCTAAAGCTTAAAGAAAATCCTAGGAGCATACAAAACTACACTAATAAGGGTAGTAGAAATGGAATTAGGGATCCTACTAGTCAAACAATACCTTAAGGGACTAAGATACTAATATGTAGCAAAGACAATGGAATACCTAGCCTAATAGACTATCCAAAAGGCACTAGACAAGATAAAAGCCTAGTACATTAGGACTAGGAGGCTAGATAGACTATAAATGACTCCTTAGAAAGCTAAGGACCTAGAGCAATATAGAGTCCTAACAAGAGAAATGCTAGAGAAGGAGCTTCGAAGACTAAACATAAGGCTAAAGGAAGATAAGCTAAAGGAAAAGAAACAAAGCCTAGTAGAATCAATTGCTAGGCACCTATAGGAGTAGGAATAGAACAAAACACTAGTCAGACTAGGAACCCTAAAGGCACTAATCAAATTTAGTTAATACAACCACTAGCTCTATAAGGACCTAAATAGGGCCGAAGTAAGCCTAGCTATCCAAATCAGATCTAAATACATTAGACTTAGATCTTACTTGTTTAGAAGAAACGTCCTAGGAATCGAAAGCAGAGCTTGCCAATGTGGCTACCAATCTTAGAACCCTAAGCATATACTACTAGTCCACCCCTAATAGTTAGAAGGTAGAAGCGATTAGAGACTAAAAGCAATAGAAAGGGAATATAACAAGCTAATCCAAAGCAAAGAAGACCTAAAGAGGATAGTAAGGTGGATTATTAAATAGGGATTCGTACAACAATTTGTACTAGTAAGGGAAACTAAGGAGTAGATAAGAAGGAGGGAAGAAGAGGGGGAAAGGAGGGTAGGGTAGTAGGTAAGGTAGTTAGAGGGTAACAACTATAACACTAGTACACCCTAAAGGAAGGAAAGCAAAGAAACGAGGAAGAACAATACTTGTAAATAGGACAGGAGGGAGGTTTTTACCAACCAAGTTAGTTTCCTACCTAAAACAACATATAGAAATAGACCTGCATAGGCCGAGAGGCACTACAACAGGCAAATGAAATATCTATCTATCTATCTATATAATTAAGCTATAATTTATAATAGTATACTTTAAAGAAAGCGATAATACCTTAATTAAGTAACTATATCTTAGAAGAGGTAGAAAGAAATAGATAGTATATTAAAGAAGGCCTTATTCTCTAAGCTTTTAATAAGCTATATTATAAGATACGAAATTATTTAAAATAAAAGCGCTATTAACGTATATTTTATAATTAAAATATAGTAAGAACTTTTTAAAGATATATATATTTATCTAGCCCTTCTTATTATAATTATATATAATACTAAGATTATTTGGATTAACTTAATAGTATAAGATATAGTATAGATTATCTACTTTACTAATTATCTATAGATTAAACTTTCTAGTTCCTATTATATTGTAGTAGAAGTCTATAGTATACTATAGTAACTATACCTTATTTATTTTAGTACTAGAAATAGCCTTACTTAATTATCTATAGCTATATACTTTTTACTAAAAGATAGCAATCTTATCTAGATTATATTTATTTTAATTATTCTATTTTGTCGAGCTAAGGAGGGCCGATAGGTATAAATGGATTATAAACTATAATAGAAGCTATAAGGAATAGTAGGGGCTAAAGTAGGAATAGCAAGTGTATTGTTATTATTATCTACAGGTTGGAGCTTAACCTAAAAGGGGTTAGCTTGGATTAGTCATATAATTATTATTATGTGATCTAGTCTACTTAGCATTCCCTACTAGGTAACTAACTAGACTATATATTCCAATACTCTTACTTAGATTAGTTAGTCTACAAATCCTAATTCTAACCAATACAATCTAATAAGAACTTCAATTAGCTAATTAGATGTAATAGCTTCTAGATTAGTATAGCGTATCTAATCTACTAGGTTTAATTCCTAGATCTAGTGTTTGCCTACTTAGTAGAGTTTAAACTCCTCTAAGCAAGTACTTTTGTCCCTTTATACTAACTATAATTGTCTAATAAATTCCTAGAACTATAGCCCTATCTTTAGCTTAGTTAGGCTATTAACTACTATCTCTTTTGTTAGAGTGTATTCTACTACAACCTTTCTTTACTACTAAAGATTTCTAACCTTATTGAAACTAATATTAATATGTTTTAATCTCTTATAGGTATGAGTATCTTTAATAAGAGTTAAAGCTACCTAGTTGTTACCTATGATCTAAACAGGTCTAACCTTATTTACTATATTAGAATTTCCTTTAATTAATAGTTAGAATAAGTATTCTCCTACTAACTATGTATAGTCCATCTCCCTTAGGAGTACTATAAGGAATTGAGATTGCTTTATATATATATTTATTACTATGTACTTAGCTTCTATAGTTAATATAGCAACTAACTTCTACTTCTTACTCATCTAAGAAACTAGTAATCTATAGAGAAAGAAGATACTTTTAAGGATCGAGACTCTATTAGCTTTGTCTATTACATAATTAGAGTCTAAATATCCTATTAGCTTTCCTCTACCCCTCCTAAACATTAACCTTAGACTTAGGAATAATCTTAGGTATCTAGCTAGTTTTCTAAGTGCTTTTAGATATCTCTTGGATAGATCTAATATATATAATCCTAATCTTCTAAGGGTAAAAGCAATATTAGGTCTTATTATAGTCATTAGCTACATCTATATACTATTCTAGCTTTAGTACTTAGTCTTATTATATCTTTCTTCATTTAAGTTAGATTTTCTTAGACTCTTATAGCTATTAAGTAGTAATAAGGTTAGGTAGGCTATTTCTTTAGTTATTCCAAACTTAGTAAGGTTTTCCTAGATATAGTATTCCTAGTCTAGCTTTAGAGTACTATTCTTTCTGTCTCTAGGAGTCTAGTAAGCTTTATCCTAAGAATTTTAGTTAGTTTACCTAGGTCTTTGATTTTGAATACCTTGCCTAGTTCCTTCTTAAACTAGAGAATATCTCCTAGCTTTAGTACTATAATAGGAATGTTATCTATATAGGTAAGAACTATTAGGTTCCTTCCTCTATAGATAAGTAAACATAGGTCTACCTCTAACTAGTAGAATCCTATTTCCTCTAGCTTTAAGATATATAGCTTGTTCTAGTCTCTTACTACTTGTTTTAGGCTATACAAGCTCCTTAGGATTTTTAGGGCTATACCTTATAGGACTTCTATACCTAGTAGTAGGATTATAAAGATATCTTCTTGTAGGGTACTTTTAGTAAATGCATTGTTTACATCTACTTAGTATAGCTCTAGATCCTTTTTATATATAGTAGCTATAAACACTCTAAGTATATTATACCTAACTATTAGTA
>LFZO01001041.1:0-16035 GCA_001578225.1 Pseudocercospora musae | reverse complement strand
ATATAAAGTAAGAAGCTATTATAAATATTCTATCTTTAATTCTAAGATCTAAATATTATATTAATTTAATTTAGTTTAATCCTAATAATATAAATATAATAATAGTAGTATAAAGAATTATTATAATCCGTAACTACTATTATATTCGGCTACTAATAATATACTCTTTTAGAGGCTAGTAGCGAGATCCCTCTTATATACGTTAGGGCTCGGTAACTTCTCTACTAATCGCTACTATACGTATCGCTAATAGGGCTACTCCCTATAGTACTATACTATAAACGGAGCTTATATTCTAACGCCTCGATCTCTAGCTCCTATCGTTACTCTAACGCCTACCGCTCGGCGCGGTATAGGGCCCGACGCTTCTAGATATTCTATTCGTACTAGCGTATTATAGAGGATCGTAGGGAGATAGGCGGAGCCTCGTAGCTAGCCTATCCGATCGTAGTCCTAGCGTAGTATATTCGTAAGGATATACGAGGGCGCATAGTAGCCGTAGCGATCTAGTATACATATTAGGAAGGTAGACGTCTAATCCTAAGCGAAGTAGGAGTCGGATATACGTATAGGATTATATTTAACTAGTATATAGCCCCTAGGCGTAGAGTCGGTACAAGCCTTAGTATACGAGATAGCTAGGCTAGAAGCGACGTTATAGCTCTCTACGAAGTATACGCGAGGTCGTATAGTAGAGAGGAGTACGTCGGCGCTTTAGCTCTTATAGCTAGTACGTAACTTGACTACGAGACTCGAACGGAGAGGCCTAATCGATAGACTTATAGTATAATCGTTACGTATATCGTCCTAGTCGCCTACCGGGAGAGGCGACGTAGCTTCGGCATATTTAGGCTACTAGTCTATAGTATCTTCCTCTTTAGTATCTAACTCTTCGCTATCGCCGTTATAGTCGCTATCGCCGGTATAGTTACTATCGCTATTACTATCGATAGTAACGGTAAGAGGCTCTCTCTTCTATTTATTAATCTAATTATATATATTAATATAGCTACCTAGGAGTCGCTTTGGATTACATAGCGCTATAGCGCTAGAATAGCTACAATTCGGCTATCCTTTAACCCGATAGGCGAGTACGTAGCTACTATACGCCGCGTATAGACTAGGCGATAATAGAGGTATAGGCGTAGGATCGGATATAGTAGGAGAGGCATTATAGGGAAGGTTATTAATAGCGTAGAAGCTAGTCGATATCTAGGTAGATCCTATCGGTAGACAAGATATCGTAGGTCGTAGATACGTATAAATCTAAGTAACGAGATAGTATAGAGGATCGCCTTTTATATTCGCCTTCGAGATCGTATATCTAGTAAAGGGTAATAGGTAGCTAGATAGTATCTATCGTAGCGGAGTACTACTAGCAATACGATATATAGCGAGAGGAAAGAGCTATCCTTAATATAAGACCTTTAACGAGAATAGTCGAAAAACGCGTATACTAGGGAGATACTAAGGCTACGAAGTATACGAGAAATTATCTAGAGGGATAGGTAGAACTAGCTATAGAAAGTTAGTAAGTAGATATATCGGTAGAGTAAGGAGCGGTAGAGTTATATAGATAGAAATCTATAAGATATTGTCTAACTCGTTAATTTAGCGATAATAGATAACTCTCGGAAAATAGCGCCTATCGATTAAGTTAGCGATTAAGCTAGGGATTAGACGGATTGGGCGGACGACCCTATAGTATAGATAGATAATACGCCTAGATCGTATAGCGTAATTGCTTAGAAGTAGCTAATAGACGAGTCCGATCGTATACGCTTATAGGACTACGTAACTAGTAAGCCCTATCGTAGACTAACTCTCGACTAATACTATATACGAGTAAAATAGGTACTCCGAACAATACTATATATACGATATAGGGACGCTACTAATACGAACTAACTTGTAGATCTATATAGCCTTTAGTAGATAACGATACTACTACGAAAGGTATAGTATAGGATTTAGTATACTTGTCCGCAAGTCGGTTCGTATTTATCGAGGCTAGCCTATAGTATATACGGAACCTAGGACTATAAGGAACCCTAAGCGATATAAGCTAATACTATATACTATACCGGTATAAAACTAGTTAGAATTCTAATCGATCGATAAAACTATTATAGCCCTACTAGCGCTATTTTATACTACGCGTATAATGTCTAGTATCCTACGAGATAATAAGTAGGGCTTATACGTAGATATAACCTAGACTAACTATAGACGCGGTCGAACTAGCTTCTATACTCTTAGACCCTACGAGTCGATACGCGTAGTAAACGTTAATATAGCTAACGCTACCCTAAGCCTAATAACCTCTTCCGACTTACTATACCTAACATAATCCTATAGACGACTACCTAACCTATATACTAGATTATAGTCGAAAGGCCTTACGTAGTAAGCGCCTCCTAGTAGTCTTATTAAACCGCGCTCGAGTNCTATTTTATACTACGCGTATAATGTCTAGTATCCTACGAGATAATAAGTAGGGCTTATACGTAGATATAACCTAGACTAACTATAGACGCGGTCGAACTAGCTTCTATACTCTTAGACCCTACGAGTCGATACGCGTAGTAAACGTTAATATAGCTAACGCTACCCTAAGCCTAATAACCTCTTCCGACTTACTATACCTAACATAATCCTATAGACGACTACCTAACCTATATACTAGATTATAGTCGAAAGGCCTTACGTAGTAAGCGCCTCCTAGTAGTCTTATTAAACCGCGCTCGAGTCGATACGAGTATAGGATACTTAGGCTATAACTAAGCCTAGCGTACCCCGATCTTCTCCGAAAGTATCTTAGCTATAACGTAAGGATTAGGGTCCTAGATATTACTAAAATACTCGCCGTATACCTTGGAATTAGTATAGAACTACTCGATTATAGTATAGCTACTAGCTAATATCTTTAGCGCTACCTAATTGCCCGAGTTTTTACCTAGATAACGATTAGTATATTAGCTAGAGAGAGACCTCTAGTCGAGATATACTAACCTTTAGAGACGCCTACGCTACCTCGACTTAGGCTATCTTCCTCGCTAGCTTCGTTAGCGTTATCGGTACCTTACTCGTCCTAATCGTTACGATTACTAGAAGATTACATATCGATATCTCTATTAGTATCCGTAGCTAGGCGTAACGTATAAGGAAGCGGAGGATATCTAGCGACACGTAGCGAAGTCGGTAGCTAGAGAGGAGCCGATCGACGGTTATCCTCCTCCTCCTCCTCCTCCTCCTCGTCCTCCTCGTAGATAATCGCTACTAATAGTAGGAATCTACTACGGCGCGGTATAGGCGTCTATACGTAGTCGATCTCGTTAGACTCTAGACTAGAGAACCGAGCTAATTCCCGACCGAAGGAGGGACGACCTAGCTTCGCTAGACTAGGGCTATATATCGTCTCGATACTTAGAGAGAATATGTCTATCTATTCCGCGCGATCCGTATAGCGCTCTTAAATAGTTACGAGGACTCGCTTAATATATTCTAATAGTTCGTATACCTAGCTACTAGCTACTACGATAAGATCTAGACTATAACGATTAGCGAACGTTTATAGATAGGAAGTAACTTATAGAACGGTATAGCTAGTATACGACCTATACTATTCCGTAGGTTAGTTCGGATCGACTTACCCTTAGTATTCTAGTAGACGAAGCAGGCCTCGAGCGTCTTAGCCTAGTACTTAGTAGTACTAATAATATACTCTACTACTTTAGTAATATCGGTAATAGGAGGAGCCTTATCGCGAGGAATAGTAAGGCTAGGTATAGTAAGGACTATAGAAGACTAGATAAGGACGCGAGAGTATTCTAGTTACTCGTCGACGTCGATCTATAGTAGCTTAGTCTTCGTTGCGGATAGGCGCGTCTTAGCTAGTACTTACTACTATATCTCCTTAGCTACTTCGCTACCGTATACGAATCGAAAGAGCTACTCGGTAGGTTCTATGTTCTTAGTATAGGCGTCGTTAGAGGCGCTATTCGTCCTCTATACTATATTCTAATACGAACTATAGATACCGAATAGCTAGTATATAAGGCTATCGATAACTATACTACCTACGACCTTCTTAACGTACTCGTCGAGGCTAATCGTATCCTATTACGCCTATCGGTTAAGGTTAATCTTCTTATCGTTCTCTAGTATACTAGTATATTAAGTTACGAGAGAGGCCGGCGTTTCGCTAGTAGTAGCTAATTACTACGTATACCGAGAGTAATACGAGCGCTATAGACCTTAGTCTATAGTCTCGTCGTTAACGAGTACGTACCTATACTACTCTTTGTCTTAGCGAATACGGTAAAAGCGGCTAATATCCTAGAGTATATTAGGTAAGGCAATAACGTCTATAAAGATAGCGATACGTCTACCCTACTATAAGTTCGCCGATTCCGTTACCGATTAGGAAGACATAGACGCTATACGGATCGTAGGATCTTCGTTAAAGCGCTTAATAGCGGACACGCGTACTTATAGCTTAATAGAGGCTCGTATACTAACGAAGCCGATACTAAGGATAGCGAGGATAGCCTCGGTCTTAACGTAGGTAATAGGATCGTAGTAAAAGATATAGACTTTCTCGCCTCTATTTACGACCTACTCTATTAGTAGTAGATAGAGGTACTAATCCTTAGTAGATAGTAGTACGAGGTAGAGTAGTATAGATAGGTAGTTATCTAGTATAACTTAGAACAAGTCGGACTTCGTATTAGTATAGAGGTAATCGAATATAGACCGCGACTCGGTACTCCTATAGATGAAATTAGCTCGGTCTTATTCTAAAGTAACTTGCGGATTAGTATACGAAACGAGCTATACCGCTCGATAAGCTACTTTAGTCGTCGGTACTTACTTCTTATATATCGCGTTAGCCTAGTACTCCTCCTTATCGGTTCGAATAATTAACTCGGCTACGAGTAGGTTATAGACGGCGTAGAGGAGGTAGCGATAGGCCGGATTCTATCGAATACTATCGTTATCGTTAGCGCCGTCGTTATATCCTATAGATAGAGGGGCGGCGCTAGTAGCGGTTAGCTTAGCCTTAGCGATATAGCTATTATATAGCGTACGCTATAGTACGTTCTAGCGTAACTCGACGAAGGTTAGTATAAATAGTAGAATCTCCTCGCCTAGTTCGATCGTTACGTCCTTAACTACAATCTTACTATCCTTATAATAACGTAGAATTATTATACGAGCGTAAATACTAGTAACCGCCTTCGTCTCGGTAAGGCGATTAGTATTAAGGCTACCGCTAGCGCTATATAGCGTTCGAGTATATATACGGTACTTCTAAGGATCGAGATAGTAGTATATCTTAAGTCGTTATATTTAGTATTAGATAGTATAGAAGTTATTATCGTAGTCCTACTCGAGGAATACCGCGGCGGTACGGTATATATCTAATCGGTCGGCGAACGTCTTTTCCTTCTTAGTCGGCGTCGCTATCGCTATCGCTATCGCTATCTCTATCTCTATCGACTTCTCCGTTATATATAGAAATCTCTATATAGCCTTCTAGCTAAAGCGAAAGAGGCTAGCGGCGTCTAAGACGGAGTTCTTGTATAGGGTAGTAGTAAGTAGGAGATAGTAGTAGTCCTCGAATTAATATAGTATATTAGTCTATCGAGCGTTCTTCGACTTTACCTTATAAGCCTCGTCGATAATGAATATACTAACGAGGTTACGGCGCGACGGGAGGAAATAGAAGTCCTTATATAGCTTGCTATTATAGCTTTCGTCGTTACTAGATAGACCGTTATCTTCGGTACCTTCGCTATCGTTATCCTCTAGCTCGTCTCTACTATTATCGTTATAGTTCCTAGTCCTAGGCTAGGCCTTCTTGCCTTTGCCCTTCCTATCGTTAGCTACCTCCTTCTCGGTATTCTTTAGTACGGCGGGGTAGAATGCCTATAGATAGTAGAGGATAATAGTATAGCTAGTCTAGTCGTTATTAGATTTAAGTCGGTTAATCGCTACCTCGAACGCTATCGCTTCGCCTAGAAATACATTAGGGCCGGTTCTACTACTACCTATATGTATTAGGTAGATATATCGCGGTTCGCCGGGTACGTTAAATATACTCTCGATATCGGTCTCCTATAATAGGGAGGCCTATAGCGGAACTAATATAACGATAGGTCGATAACGTAGTCTACTTTAGCTAAGCTTCTTACTTATAGTCTCGTCGATCCCGCGCTTCGCCTTCCGAATAGCGAATTGGAACTCTATAATATACTATTAGTAGAGAATACGCGTATAGAATACTATAGGTATACTATCGTCGATTTGCTAGTTACTTAACTCGGTAGCGTTAGGTTACTCGTATCTAACGGTAGCGTAGGTAGCGTCTAGGAGTACTTGCCGGATATCTACGAACAATTAGTTAGTCGGTAGTTATAAGGATTAGATACGAAGCGACTTATAGATCCGCATAGTTAGAGGTATATAGATCGACAAGTCGGTTAGAGTATAGACTTACCTAACTACTCCTTACGCTATACTTCTAACTATCTACTTAGTAGTACTATAGTATAAAGGGCTTCGACTATCTTGCCTAAGCCGGTATCGTCGGTATTGATCGCTATTCGTGCCTCTAGTAATAGGGCTACCGAATACTAGAAGATAGCCTATAGTTACTAAGGCTTAAGAGATAGGCCGAGGAAGTCGATAGTAGGCATATAGTACTTAATTCTAGAAGTAGTAGAAGGTTCCTCCTAGTACTATCGGGCGCTAATAGCCGCGTACGCGACGTTAAAGTTAGGAGGCTTAGCGCTAACGCTATTAGCTTCGACTTAGAGGTAGGTAAAGTATATAGCGTACTTGTCGGCGATCTTGTTATCGTTACTATTATATAGATCCTCGGCGACGTTACCTAGGTCTATAGTAATCTAGTTCTTGTACGTAACGAATTCCCTATAAAACTTGTCGTTCTTCTTAGTAAGATATTTGTAGTATATAACGTTAGAGTAGGTTTAGGTATTATTAAAGAGGACCTCGACGCCTACCGATATAGCCTTAAGGAGACGGTAACGCTTCTCGTTATCGATACTATCTAGGGATAGATCCTTTATAGTTACTATAAGGCCCTCGAAGCGCCTAGTAACTACGTCTATATTAGTACTAGTAATAGGCTCCTACGTAGTATAGTCCTAAATATTATCCTTAGTCTACTTCTCGAGGCTATCCTTTAGTAGCTTACTATATCCCGTTAACGAGCTATCCTACTCATTAGCGCGAATAGTATCGGGGTCGTTAGGCGTAGTATAGAAGATAGAACGTACGTAGCTATTCTTAATACCGAGTAGCCGTAGTATACGCTTAGATATAGTTAGCTCCTCCTACGTCCGACGCGTAAGCTTATATCGAAAGAAGTAGTAGATAGTAGAGACGTAGTAGTAGTCCGCGTATAGGTAATTAAGCCTATCGATAGGAGGATCGAGGTAGCCTAGAATGTCCTTACGCGATACGCTAGATACGATACCGATATAGAGATTAGATAGGATAAGTAAGGGATTAGTCGTCGGCGTATTCTAGTTATATTACTCTACAAGCTCGACGGACTAGTAGACAAACCGTACCTAGTACAACGCTAGGCGATCGGTTAATAACTATTCGATATTCGCGAACTTCTCTTTAGGAAAGGAATCGGTAACGTTGCAAAAGGTAAAGTAGCGAGCTAGGTCGGATATAGTCTTATAGAGTCGTTAGACTAGGAGGTATAGATCTATTCTCTATACCTTCTTGTAGGGTTTGTTTATGTTTAGTTCCTATAAGTATAGATTAATAGACGTAACGAATAATAATATAGATAGTTTAAAGTAACTTACCGAACTATATAGTAGATACGTATACGATTCGGCAAGTTACTCTAAGCAAGCGGGCGCTTCGACTTACGTATTAGTCGACTCTATATAGAGCCTTAAGTATAGGCTAGAGTATATCGAGTAGGCGCTCTAGATTAGGAAGATACGTAAGGGTAAGGTAGCTAGTAAGAGACTCGATATCTATATACAACTATATAGGTCCGAGGCCGACTATATAGAGGTTAAGGGCCTTATCGATTAGTTTGTATTTGCCTTACTCTATTAGCGGCTCCTTCTCGGCCTCTACTATACGCGATCGTAGATACTATTCGCGTTCCTCGAGCGTCGATATAGCCTACTCCTCCTAGGTATATAGCTACTCGAACTTCTAGATCTAATCGCCCTTAACTTCGAATACTCTAATATATACTTCTAAATCGGGAAGGGCCTTCTTTACTATAGTAGTAATCGTAGGATCGGAGTCGCGCTACTTTCCTATACTATTACGCGCCTTCTTATATTAAGAGGATAGTCTAAACTCGTTATCGTCGTCCGTAGCGTCGGTACGCTAGCGCTTACCGATACGACGACCTCGCTATTATATAGGTAGTAGTAGGCGGCTCGACCGTAGTATAGTTTTAGTATAGGGATTAGATACGTTAAGCTCGACTATAATAGCGGCTACTCGCGTAGAGCGTATAGAGGTCGCTAAGGGAATAGTACCGCTAGGTATAGTATCGTAAGGATCGCTTTAGTACTATAGAGTATCGTAGTATACGTTACCTAGAGTAACTTGCGGATCGGTATACGAAGGGCGTAGTAGAAGGTTAATATATATATATAGAACAAGAATAAGGGCTAGCGTAGAAGTATTAAATAGTATAGCATAGCGCTTAGGCCGCTTAGCGGATAAACCTAATACGTAATTTGCGGTTCTACAAGTCGGTTTTATACTAACGTAAGGTATTCTAATAAGTAATATCGGTTATTACGTAGTATTAGCCGTCTACGTTACTATATAGACTAGGGCATCCGTAGATATAGGTCCTACGCTTCGACGACGCGATAGCTCGTACTATGCTTATATAGGTATAGTAGTAGTAGTAGTACTAGATCGATAGATAGGTATTAGATAGATAGGTACTAGATAGATAGGTACTAGATAGATAGGTACTAGATAGATAGGTACTAGATAGATATTATATCTCGGGTAATCTAGCGCGAGACCCTACGTCTCGGTAGGTCGTAGGGAATAGGGCGTATTTAGTTAGAGCCTCTAGGTAGGTATAGCGCCGTATAGTATCGGTATCGGTAGTAGTATACGTAAGCGATGCCGTCGGCGTATAGGAAGTATAGTACTATCTAGGGTAGGCGTATCTCGACGATATATCGAGATATTAGGCAAGGTTACCGGGAGTAGGATAATAGTATAGATTGTCGACGTCTAGGGCACGGTCTCGAATAGTCTAGATTATGCTCGGTATATTATACTAGATAGTATAGTAAACGTAGATATAACAAAGGCGTCCTTATACTACTAGTAATATTAGAAGATAAGGTAAAGTAGTCGCGCGTCTAATAGTAGATAGCTAGCGGCCTTAAGCCGTACTCGGGTTAGTAGAGGGACGGGCCTATAACGGAATTTATAATAATAATAATAATAGGATATAGGTCTAGTAAGTATACGAAGTAGCTATATAATCGATATACAATATATATTCTCGAATACTCGACGTCGAATACCTTCCTAACTCTAAGGCACTCTTAATTCGGAAATAACTCTAGATCGATATATATAAACCTAACCCTAAAACAATATAGGTTCGACAACTACTAGATACGTAAATACTTAAAGGCTCTAAATACCTAAATACGAAACTAAGGAAGAGCTAGAATATCGAAATATTCTATTAAAATACTTAGATATAGAAATACTTAGATACGTAAATACAAGAAAGCGAACGTACTAAACTAATATAGGAGAATACTAAAGTACCTAATAGCTAGTATACTAAAAACTATATAATAATAATATAATACGGAAATGTTTAGATACCTAACGACCGAAATACTAAAATATAGATAGATAGATATTTTATTTACCTATTGTAGTACCTTTCGGCCTATGTAGGTCTATTTCTATATATTGTTTTAGGTAGGAAACCAACTTGGTTAGTAAAAACCTCCCTCCTATCCTATTTACAAGTATTATTCTTCCTCGTTTCTTTGCTTTCCTTCCTCTAGGATATACTAGTATTATAGTTGTTACCCTCTAACTACCTTGCCTACTACCCTACCCTCCTTTCCCCCTCTTCTTCCCTCCTTCTTATCTACTCCTTAGTTTCCCTTACTAGTACAAATTGTTGTACGAATCCCTATTTAATAATCTACCTTACTATCCTCTTTAGGTCTTCTTTGCTTTAGATTAGCTTGTTATATTCCCTTTCTATTGCTTTTAGTCTCTAATCGCTTCTACCTTCTAACTATTAGGGGTAGACTAGTAGCATATGCTTAGGGTTCTAAGATTAGTAGCTATATTAGTAAGCTCTACTTTCGATTCCTAGGACGTTTCTTCTAAACAAGTAAGATCTAAGTCTAATGTGTTTAGATCTAATTTAGATAGCTAGGCTTACTTCGGCCCTATTTAGGTCCTTATAGAGCTAGTAGTTGTATTAACCAAATTTGATTAGTACCTTTAGGGTTCCTAGTCTAACTTATGTTTTGTTCTATTCCTACTCCTATAGATGTCTAGTAATTGATTCTACTAGGCTTTGTTTCTTTTCCTTTAGCTTATCTTCCTTTAGCCTTATGTTTAGTCTTCGAAGCTCCTTCTCTAGCATTTCTCTTATTAGGACTCTATATTGCTCTAGGTCCTTAGCTTTCTAAGGAGTTATTTGTAGTCTATCTAGCCTCCTAGTCCTAATGTACTAAGCTTTTATCTTGTCTAGTACCTTTTAGATAGTCTATTAGGCTAGGTATTCTATTATCTTTACTACATATTAGTATCTTAGTCCTTTAAGGTATTGTTTAACTAGTAGTATCCCTAATTCTATTTCTACTACCCTTATTAGTATTGTTTTGTATACTCCTAGGATTTTCTTTAGGCTTTAGGTTTAGGATCTACTAACTAGTTACTTAATCCTCTTTAGTGTTTTCCCCTAGGCTATCTATATCTATACTCTATATAGTATTGCTAGCTTAATAATTGCTTTATACATAACTTTAGCCTTCTCGAATGTAGCCCCCTATATCGAAGCTATAAGCCTATTAATAGATTGTATATTAGTATCTACCCTCTACTTTGCCTTCTTTACTTATAGTTCCTAATTTAGTTTTAGATCTAGCTAGATCCCTAGTATCCTAAGTTCTATTAATAGTTAGGTTTTAAAGCCTTGGATAGTAATTAATTGCTTTATGTTATAGGTTGTTTTAGCCTTACTAAAATAGATAAGCTAGTATTTTTCTAGAGTAAATTTTGCTCTATATCTCCTTACCTATTCTTTATACTCTTAGTACTTCTCTTCTAGGATCTTATAGTTAGTTTCTATTATCTTAGACTAAGCTAGGATGTTTGTATTATCTATAAACCCTAATGCTAATATGTTATTTAATTCTAGGAGTAGGAGTAGGTCTACTATAAAGATAAGGAAGAGGATTAGGGAGAGTATTAATCCTTAGGGGATTCCCTTTTTAGTTAGTATTAGGTCTAATTTGAATTTGCCTAGAATAAGCTATATTAATCTTTCCTATAGGAAGGACTAGATGAATTGGACTATCTAGTTTGATATAGCTTTCTACTTAAGTATATATAGGAGCCTTTTATAGGAGACATTATTAAAGGCTCCTAAGATATCGAGGGAGAGGAGGGTTACTACCTAGGATAACTATAGTACTAGATATACTTAATCTATTCTATAATTAGTTCCATAGCTATTAGTATTAACCTTTTCTTTCTTCCTCCTATCTAGCCTTTAGGAAGGATATTCCTTTCCTTAATAAAGGTTATTAGCCTTTTAGTAATAATCTTCTCTAGTACCTTACCTATTATATTAAGTAGGGCTATTGGTCTATAGGCTTTAAGCTATGTATAGTCCTCCTTCTAGGGCTTCCTTAGTACTACTATTAGGGATTTCCTAAATAGTCTTAGGTAGTGTCCTAATGCTAGGCTTTGTATAAAGATATTAGCTAGTACTAGGGCTAGCTCCTTCTTGTATACTTTTAGAAGTTTGTTATAGATCTTATCTTCTCCTAGTGCCTTGTTACCTAGTATTTTCTTTAGGATCCTTTCTATAGTTTTAGGTTTAACCTAGGTATCTCTTAGTATGTCTAGTAGTAGAGTCTCTAGTTCTTTCTCCTTTATATCTAATAGGTCCGCTTATACTTTTCTATAGAAGAAGTGTTAGCCTAGGGCTCTTGCTTTCCCTTCTATTATAGTTTATATTTGCCCTTGTTAGTCCTTAATGTCCGGGAATTGTAGTAGTATATCCTTTTCCTATTTAGGTTTCCTTACCTATTTAGCTATCCTCTATATCTCCTCTAGTTTCTTTATAATTATCCCTACTATAGATCTCTATTCTTGTATCTTATCTTTCTTAATCTAGATCTTCTTTTCCTAATAGGCTTTGTTATAGTTGTCCTATACTTCCTAGGTATAGGTTTGTATCTACTACCTCCTAGCTTTCCTTACTACTTTAACTTTCCTTATATACTTACTAGTCTAGTATAGTTACTAGTATAGTAAATATCTCTTTACTAGGGTATACTTTTTAGCTACCTATCTTAGGATTCCTATTATTTCTTCTACTACCTTGTTAATGTCCTCTAGCTTTAGTAGGTACTTTGTTAAGAGTTCCTCTAGTTTTAGGTCTATTTCTAGTTCCTCCCTAATCCTATCCTATTAGGCCCCTTTCTAGTTAAGCTTTTCCTCTAGTTCCTATTCCTAATTAGCCTAGACATTTAGCTTAACCTATACTAGGAAGTAGTCTAATAATTCTTCTAGTTCCTAGTTAACCCTATATCTTGTAATCCTATTCCTAATCTAATATAATGCAAAGTATAGGTCTAGTATACTACTACTTCCTCTTACCTCCTAGGTAACTAATCCCTTTAGGGTAACAATTTCTATTCCTTCCCTCTCTAATATATCAATTAGTCTTCCTACTAGGAAGTAGTAAGCTAGGGTAAAGTCTAAGCCCTAGAGGGGGTAGTAGAGGTTGAAATCTCTAAGTAGGACTTAGTAGGTATTCCCCTAGATAACCCTAGGTATTCTTTCTAGGGTTTTTAGTTAGGTACTACTTCTTGAGTCTAGTAGAAGGTTATATATGTAGTAGACTTGGAGTGTACCTTAAGATGTTTCTACTTAAACTAATATTAGGTCCCTATCCTCCTATAGTATAGCCTACTAGGTTTCTATAGCTATCTCCTTACTAATATAGATATATATCCTTAGGGCTCCTTAGTTATAGATAACTAGGTAGTATCTTAGGTCTTTAATAGTTACTAGTCTCTTTATGTATAGGTTAAGCTAGGGCTCTTGGATTGCAATAATGTAATGTTTTTTTAGGTTTAGTACTTGAAGGAAGCTCCTCTATACCTTGTCTTTACTCTTATTAATATTGTACTATATAATGTTTAGTAATGTTGTAATTTTTATTAGGTTTTATCTATATTATTTCCTTATACGTTTTCCTTTAGTCTTTCCTCGCTTTAGACTAATATTTAACTAAGCTTCTTCTATCCTACTTCCTTTCCTATAATGTCGAGGTATCTTAGTCTCCCTAATTGCTAGTAGCTCTCTAGTACTAGTAAGGCCCTAAATATAAACCTATTATCTTGTCTTAACCTCTTTTATAGTACCTAGCTAGGTTGCCTCTATACCTAGCTATCCTAGCTTGTTGTATATCTTGTTAGTATATTGATTCTAGCTAGAACGCTATACTAAGCTTATACCCTATATACGTCTCGTATACTTAGGGTATATTGTTTGCAAAATGTCTAACTCCTAGGCTAAGGCGCTAGCGCCTACGAGAGTAGGAGACACGAATATACCTCTCTAGAAACAACACTACGACGGTAGACCCGAGGAAAGGTAGAGGGAGGGAGGGATCTAGCCTCTACCCCAAAGCTAGACTAAAGGCCAACTAATACCCAAATCGGGCCCTAAAGGCCCGAAAGAATGGCCTAACTAGCTAAAAACGAATAGAAGTATCCAAAAGAACCTATAGACCCTAATAGACGATATCTAAAAGGCACTAGATACTCCCTAGGCCCTAGACTTCCTATCCCTCCTCTCCCTCCTCTAGCGGGCCTAGACCTAGCTCCTATACTAACTAAAAGACGCCGACACTACAAACACCCTCTAAACCTATCTATAGAACCTCTAAACTACGACGAAAACACCCGAACCGAGAACATAGGCATAGGATACCTCCTAAGGCTAGCTAGCTACGCTAAGTATATAGAGAATCCCTCTTGAAAGTTACATAATCATAATAAGGGTTAGCTAGAAAGAAGAGTAAGAAAAGATAAAAGGCCTTACTAACTAGGAAATACTTTAGGGGCTAAAAGACCTAGGGGTAATTGCTATTAAGAAACTCGAGAGTAGCGACCTATAGGTATTTGTAGTATCTAAACCCGCTAAAGACAAGTTAACAAATAAACTAGGGTAGATATAGAAGACGCTCCCTAGCGCTACGGTAGAGGCCTCAACATACTAGGTACTAGTCTACGGCTTTAGGGCCGTAGGTTTCAACCCTAAAGACCCTAGTTATATCTATAAGATCTAGGAAGAGAATAGAAGACTCTACCCGAATCTCAAGATATCCTAAGTAGCCTAGCTTAAGAGCCGAAAGGCTATAGAAGGGAAGACGTACTCCTCAATTATCCTAAACATGCAAAGCTTAGCCTAAGCAAAGGAAATTATACAAAAAGGCCTCGTATCCCTAGGTACCCTTCTTACTACGGAGGAATTCGATCCGAAGTAGAGACCTACACAATGC
The DNA here is from genome assembly GCA_001578225.1 of Pseudocercospora musae. Lineage (NCBI taxonomy): Eukaryota > Fungi > Ascomycota > Dothideomycetes > Mycosphaerellales > Mycosphaerellaceae > Pseudocercospora > Pseudocercospora musae. The sequence goes on along the minus strand of LFZO01001041.1, from coordinate 1,211 downwards.
CTAAAGTGTAGGCAATTTAGGCATGTAGCAAAGTACTATAGAGCCGAATAGGTATGTAGGAAATGCGTAGGACTACATAGAACCGACGAATACTAAGGAACGACGAGGAAATGTAGTAACTACTAAGGTATCTATATAGTATAGTTAGTATCGTATAAAGTGAAACAAGTAGCTATTGTAAAAGTAAGGGCTTTTAGAGACTAAGTAACTAAGAGCTAGAACTACCTTACCTACTATAAAGACCCAAAGGACCTAGAAGGGTAGATAACTATCGGGTCTAAGAGAAAAGTTAGAAGTACAAGCCTAGACATAGACATAGACGAAAGGTTAAGGAGACTACTAGGGAGACTAATAGGCATAAGCTCTATCGCCCTAGTAGGAAGATTATAGAATACTAAGATCTTATTACTATTCCCCCTAGCTAGAGGCTAGGAAGGGTAACTAGGATAAAGCTAGGACTAGGAAGCAATGGAAGATATATAGGCATACTAGGGCGCCTAAAATGAATAATAGCTAGGGGAAGCTTACTATCCTATAGTATAATACTAACTATAGCGTAGACAAGATCTAAATCCTATTCCTCTAATAGCTAGACCCGAAAGAACATTAGGTAATAGCAATCTAGGAACCATGGATTAGTACTAGTAACGGGAATATAGTAGTATACCCGGGATACTACACTATACTCCTAGGAGTAGTATACCTAAGGGTTACTATATACGTATCTAAGGAAATTAGTATACAAACATAGAATGTAAGAGAATACTTAGGGGATATGATCGCAATTCGCCTTCGTATAGGGGAAAGATAGGTCAATATCCTTAACTACTACAACCTATCTAGCCTTACTAGAGACTACGTACTAGGCACCCTCCTACTAGTAGAGGAAGCAACCCGGGGAAAAGAGGGAGAGGAGATCATTCTACTAGGGGATTTCAACCTATACTACCCTAGGTAGGGAGGGAACAACGCCTAGAACCAATATTAGGTAGTAGATTACCTTATTACAATTATAGAAAAGGCCTACCTCGACCTACTACTAGAGCTAGGTACGATTACATAGGAAACTCCTAGGAGCTATTAGACATTAGACCTAGTATTTAGGACTATAGGAATCTAACAAAATGTACAAGAATGTAGAACAAGGATAGACCTAGAAATAGGATTAGACTATATACTAATCTAGACTACAATCCTATAGGCTCCGACTA
>LFZO01001040.1:0-13588 GCA_001578225.1 Pseudocercospora musae | reverse complement strand
TCTAATAGCTCCTAGGAGTTTCCTATGTAATCGTGCCTAGCTCTAGTAGTAGGTCGAGGTAGGCCTTTTCTATAATTGTAATAAGGTAATCTACTACCTAATGTTAGTTCTAGGCGTTGTTCCCTCCCTACCTAGGATAGTGTAGGTTGAAATCCCCTAGTAGAATAATCTCCTCTCCCTCTTTTCCCCGGGTTGCTTCCTCTACTAGTAGGAGGGTGCCTAGTACGTAGTCTCTAGTAGGGCTAGATAGGTTGTAGTAGTTAAGGATATTGACCTATCTTTCCCCTATACGAAGGCGAATTGCGATTATATCCCCTAAGTGTTCTCTTATATTCTATGTTTGTATACTGATTTCCTTAGATACGTATATAGCAACCCTTAGGTATGCTACTCCTAGGAGTATAGTGTAGTATCCCGGGTATACTACCGTGTTCCCGTTGCTAGTACTAATCTATAGTTCCTGGATTACTATTACCTAATGTTCTTTCGGGTCTAGCTATTAGAGGAATGGGATTTAGATCTTGTCTACGCTATGGTTAGTGTTATACTATAGGATAGTAAGCTTCCCCTAGCTATTGTTTATTTTAGGCGCCCTAGTATGCCTATATGTCTTCTATTGCTTCCTAGCCCTAGCTTTGTCCTAGTTGCCCTTCCTAGCCTCTAGCTAGGGGGAATAGTAATGAGATCTTGGTATTCTATGATCTTCCTACTAGGGCGATGGAGCTTATACCTATTAGTCTCCCTAGTAGTCTCCTTAACCTTTCGTCTATATCTATATCTAGGCTTGTGCTTCTAACTTTTCTCTTAGACCCGATAGTTATCTACCCTTCTAGGTCCTTCGGGTCTTTATAGTAGGTAAGGTAGTTCTAGCTCTTAGTTGCTTAGTCTCTAAAAGCCCTTGCTTTTACAATAGCTACTTGTTTCACTTTGCACGATACTAACCATACTATGTAGGTACCTTAGTAGTTGCTACATTTCCTCGTCGTTCCTTAGCATTCGTCGGTTCTATGTAGTCCTACGCATTTCCTACATACCTATTTAGCTCTATAGTACTTTGCTACATGCCTAAATTGCCTATACTTTAGGCATTGTATAGGTCTCTACTTTAAATCGAATTCCTCCGTAGTAAGAAGGGTACCTAGGGATATGAGGCCTTTTTATATAATTTCCTTTGCTTAGGCTAAGCTTTGTATATTTAGGATAATTGAGGAGTACGTCTTCCCTTCCATAGCCTTTCGGCTCTTAAGCTAGGCTACTTAGGATATCTTGAGATTCGGGTAGAGTCTTCCATTCTCTTCCTAGATCTTGTAGATATAACTAGGGTCTTTAGGGTTGAAACCTACGGCCCTAAAGCCGTAGACTAGTACCTAGTGTATTGGGGCCTCTATCGTAGCGCTAGGGCACGTCTTCTATATCCATCCTAGTTCATTTGTTAACTTGTCTTTAGTAGGTTTGAATACTATAAACACCCGTAGATCGCTACTCTCGAGTTTCTTAATAGCAATTACCCCTAGGTCTTTCAGCCCCTAAAGTATTTCCTAGTTAGTAAGGCCTTTCATCTTTTCTTGCTCTTCTTTCTAGCCAACCCTTATTATGATTATGTGACTTTTAAGGGGGATTCTCTATATACTTAGCGTAGCTAGCTAGCCTTAGGAGGTAGCCTATACCTATGTTCTCGGTTCGGGTGTTTTCGTCGTGGTTTAGAGGTTCTATAGATAGGTTTAGAGGGTGTTTGTAGTATCGGCGTCTTTTAGTTAGTATAGGAGCTAGGTCTAGGCCCGCTAGAGGAGGGAGTCGAGGGATAGGAAGTCTAGGGCCTAAGGAGTATCTAGTACCTTTTAGATATCGTCTATTAGGGTCTGTAGGTTCTTTTAGATGCTTCTGTTCGTTTTTAGCTAGTTAGGCTATTCTTTCGGGCCTTTAGGGCCCGATTTAGGTATTGGTTAGCCTTTGGTCTAGCTTTGGGGTAGAGGCTAGATCCCTCCCTCCCTCTACCTTTCCTCGGGTCTACCGTCGTAGTATTGTTTCTAGAGAGGTGTGTTCGTGTCTCCTACTCTCGTAGGCGCTAGCGCCTTAGCCTAGGAGTTGGACATTTTTTTTTAAAGATAAATAGAGATAGCACAATTATATAGGAGACTCCTAGGAGCTACTAGACCCTAGATCTAGTATTTAGGACTATAGGAATCTAATAGAATATATAGGAATATAGAACAAGGATAGACTTAGAAATAGGATTAGACTATATACTAATCCAAACTATAATTATTTAGGCCTAGACTAGTACTAGAGCCTAGGTATAAAGACTATAATAGAAAAAAGCGGACTAGGACAAGATTAGGGCTAAGGTAAAGAATAAGGTATAAGAAATCTCTAATAGAGAAATAGATATACTATAATAGCTTAATGTAATAGCCTAGGAGGTCTAAGAGATACTAGCTAAGATTATCTAGGAGGACATTCTAAAGGCCAAACTATCTAAGTATACTAAAATAACCTAGTTAAGGGAATATAGTAACGTAGTAAAAAAGATAAGATACCTTAAGAGGGAGTAGAGTAAAGATAGAATAGAAAGGAATTTAGTAGTATACCTAATAGCCTTATAGGCTAAAGGTAAGCGGATTAGGAAAGATAGGGACCTAGGCTAGAGAAATGTAGTTAAAGAAGCTACTAAGGACCCGAATAAGATCTAGAAACTAGCTAGGTAGGCTAGGGAGGGAATAGGCTAAAGATATCCCCTTCTATAATTCCTAGAGATTAGGGATAAGGATAGTATAATACAAATAGAAAACTAAGGGAAGGTAGAAGTACTAGCCTAATACTTCTTTCTAGAGCTAAGGAAAGCTAACTTAAACGATATATAATATATATCCTATCTAGGCCTATTCTAGATAGAGGAAGAAGTTAGAATAGGAGAACTCTAGAAGATACTTAATATACTCCCTAAAGGGAAAGCCCTAGGACTAGACTAGATCGTTAACCTAATACTTAAGGAATGTCGATAGGAACTCGGACCTATGCTATACAAGTTCCTTATAGTATACCTATAATAAGGATACTACCTTAAACCCTTTAAATACTCTATAATAGTTGTCTTAAAGAAACTATAGAAGCTAGACTATACTAAGCTAGGAGTATATAGACCTATAGTACTACTAAACACTATAGTAAAGGTCGTAGAGGCTATTATTATAGAGAGAATAAGTAAGGAAGTAGAAGAAAGGGATCTCCTTCCCTAATCCTAGATAGGAGCTAGACTAGGAAGATCTACTATATTAGCCCTAGAGCTAATAATAGAATAGGTCTAGATAGTCTAGAAAATAGACCTAACAATAGTAGTATCTATACTTTGCCTAGATATATTAGGGGCATTCGACAATATATTATATTAGAGACTATTATACAATATTAAGATAAAAGTATACCTATAATATATTATACAATTTATCTAGTTATTCCTTTAGGATAGGACTACATGCCTTAGACTTAGAGAATTTATAGACTAGGCAAGGCCCTAAACTACTAGAATACTATAAGGATTAATCCTCTTACTAATCCTATTCCTATTCTTTATATCTATACTCCTCCCTAACCTAGAGGGTAAGGGAACTATAGTAATAGGCTTTGTAGATAACTCTAATATCCTCGTATATAGGAAGAGTATAGAAGGGAACTATAGAAAGCTAGAGATAGTATATAACAAATATATATAATAGGTAGCTAAACATAGGGCTACCATTATACTATAGAAGTACTAACTAATCTACTTTACTAGGAGTAGAACAAGATATAACCTATAAGCTATAGTTAATATACTAGGGTTTAAGGATAGACCTACTCTATCCCTCCGACTACTAGGAGTATAGATAGATTCGAAACTATAGTAGGGCCTATATATTAAGAAAGTAGTAGAGAAAGGCATATCCTAGATATACTTACTCTAAAGGCTATATAAATCTATATAGGGAGCATTATTCTAAAAGGCAAAATACCTATATATAGCCGTAGTAAGGCCTATAATAATATATAGAGCTAAAGTTTAGATAATACTAGAAGGACTACCTAGATATAGGAAAGGGGCTATCCTAGGGCTAGAAAAGATCCAAAACTAGGTACTAAGGTATATTATAGGAGTATATAAAAGTGTAGTAGAGGGGATCCTCTAAAGGGAAATACAAATCCTACCTATATCCCTATATATACAAGAGATAGCAAGACAATAATTAGTTAAGATAGATAATAAACCTATAACTAAGTATATCTAGGAGAGGTATAAGAAGGTCTAGGAGGAATGTAGGAGGAGTAGGGATATAGCCTAGGCATAAGACCTAAAGATAAGGTAGAGATAGATAGTAGAATAGGTTAATAGATAGACTAGGGAATATATCTAATAGGGAGGAATAATACCTAAATTATAGTAGATATATTAGAGATAGAATATACAATAGGAAAGCTAAGTTAGGAAAAGGTAGGTATCCTAATAGGGCTAATAACTCCCTATAGTATAGTAAGAAGGGCTAAGGGATAAGGAACTAAACTAGGGATAGTTAAGGAAGCAAAGCATAATAGTAACCCTAATTAGGACTAAACATATTAGCCTAAATGCATACCTAATAAGGAAGAGGATTGTAGGCAAGATACTAAAGTATATATATAGATATAGGGCCTAGATACCTAAGTACGTTATACTCTTTTGCCTAGAGAGATAAAGGATAAGGAACCTACTTATCTAAAGGATAGGGTTATTATAGTAGGAGATTACCTAGACTAGGACAGGCCTAAATAAAGTAACGAGGTAGATAATTAAGGAGGGTCTCCTAGAATAGTTCTCCTTTGCAAAGGAGGAGCTAAAGAAGGAGGAGGAGGAAGGTAGGAAGTAAATAGGAGCCTAGTAAGAGGAAGGAGCTATAGAGATCCTCTCTATATCCTATAGCCTAAATAAACACAAAAGGTAGGGATAGAATCCTATAGAGTAGGAAGGAGGCGAAGGGTTTTATACCGGAGGCTATATACTAAGGGCTTTTACCTTCAAGAATAGATAGGGATAGCTACTTGTCTAGTAGTTAGAATAGTATAGTAATATAAGAATTCACTACTATATAAGTAGATTATATATAGTCTATAGCTATTTACCCTAAGCTAGGACATATTCTATCTTTCGAATTACTAAGATATATCGTTAAGAGATACGTTAGCTTTAATATTCCCTTATAGCCTAGCTTAGCTAGTATCTTATAGTATCTATTCGTCTCCTCGAGCTACTTCCTCTCGATATCGAAGTAATAGTAGAGAGCTTTTACTTTACTACGCTCTAGGTATACTATATCCTTAAAGTAGTAGTAGTAGAGATTATAGTTCTAAGGCTAGTAGCTAAGCTAATCTAAGCGAGGCATACTCCTAAAGTATAGCGAAAAGGTTTTATCCTATATATTAATATTTCGAATAATAGTATACTTAGCAAGGATATAGATTTCGTATAGTATAGGGAAGCGTTCCTAACTTAAAGCTTTCTATAGAATTGTTAGTAAGACCTAACTTTTTAGCTAGCTATATAGCTAGCTATAAAGGATATATCTAAACTCTACTATTTCCTACTACCTTTAATAGCTTTCTAATCTAGACCTTAGTCTTTGTATTTCTCTAAAACTACTTAATTGCCTATAGCTTTCTCTATATCGAATAAATAGCCTTATACTAATATATATACTATACAAAACTCGATATCGAGAAATTTTAGATAGTAAAGCTCCTTAGCTACCTCTTATATCTTAGCTTTATAACTTAGAGTAAGAGGCTAACTTAGATTAATAAAATCCTAGTTCTTAGAATCTATAGATAGATCTTTTATATCTAAGTCGCTCTATTTATACTATTCTATTAGATAATCGTCGAGTACTATCTCTATTAAGCTTACGCTAGTTAAAACATCTACTACTATATATTTATCGTATAGATCCTCTTTATCCTTTACCTTAATCTCTTTCCTAGATTATATTAGTATTCGATTAATAATAAATCTAATAAGGCTAGCTATATAGCTAGCTATAGTAATACTAATCCTCTATTCCTCTACTATAAGAAGACTAATCTTAGATTAGATAGCTTCTCTTCTTATTTAGCCTTACTTTTCTACTAGAATATAGCTTTATCCTACTTAGGTCTCTCCTTCTACTTCTCTAGCTATCGTCAGAATATAGTTTACTTAGCTCTTTTCTTCTTTCTTAAGGCTTATTTAGTCTTAGATATCTATAAGACTCGTTTTGTATCTACTATAGTCTTTCTATATATAGAATACTCCTCTTTTATCTTACGATACTTTAGGCTTAATATACGATTATTAGGTTTATTTTTCGTACTATAGATATAGTTACTAAGCTCGTAGTCGCCTTAATATAGTTACTAATTACTACTACGTATAGTAGATTAAGTAGGACGCTTATTTTAAGCTATCTTATATAGTTATTATAGAATATTAATATCGAAGGTTTCGTAAGATAAGAATTAGTAATAAAGCTCTAAAGTTTATAACGTAACCTATACGAGGTTTCTATAGTAATAGCGCCCTAGGCGATAGGTAGATACTATAGAAAGAGTACTAAGTAGTACGAGAGTAAAGCTTCCTTTATATAGCTAGTAGTATAGCCGATCTTTTTAGTAACGCTTATATAATCTAGAAAAAGTCTAGGTTCCGACCTAAAATTAGTATAGGTCCTAGAACCCGAACCTATACTAATCGTCTAGTTCCTACTAAGAAACCGAACCTAGACCTAATTTCTTGGATTGTATCTAACCTACTAGGCTATCTATATATATATATATATATATATATATATATATATATATATATATATATATATTTAGAGGATATTAATAGTATTAGTATCTTTAAGCTAGTAGAGAAGTTAGATCTAGGCCCTCTAGAGGAAGGAGAGGAGGGATAGGAAATCTAGGGCCTAAGGAGTATCTAGTATCTTTTAGATATCGTCTATAAGGTTCTAGAGGTTCTTTTAGATATATCCGTTCGCTTTAAGCTAATTAGGCTAGTCTTTTAGGCCTTTAGGGCCTAGTATAGATACTAGTTATCCTTTAGTCTAGCTTAGGAATAGAGGCTAGATCCCTTCCTTCCTATGCCTTTCCTTAGGAGTTAGGACTACTATTACTTTACTATCTCTATAGAGAGGTACTTATATCTCCTATAATTATAGGCGCTTATACCTTATTCTAGGAGTTAGATATATTCTTTATAAATTATTCTAGTTATTATATTAGGCAAATAAGTAAGATAAGAGAAATAGAGTTAAAGATAGAAGTAAAGGTAGAACTAAAGATAGAATCGAAGGACTTTTCTAGATCTACTACGCTAAATAATACTAATAATCTATATAGGATACTCGTATTCTACTATAGATAATACTTAATATAATAATCGCTTACTAGACGAATAGTATTAGCTAGTAACTAGGATACACTTGACTACCGAGTTAGGTAGGGGCCTCGATTAGTATATATAGCCCTCTTCCTACTAGGGGGAGAGATTATTAACCTTCGTTTAGTATACATTACTAGTTACGTTTCTTATGCCTCTACTATAGAGCTCTAATTACTACCTACTACCTCTATAGCTACTACGAATAGATAGTCTACCTAGTATGGCTTCCCTTAGCCTAATAGGTTATACTACCTATAGTCCCTTCCTATACTACCTAGCCCTTAGGTATATATAGGTTTAGGTTCTACTTATTAATAGGCTATAGCTTCTCTTAGGACGTAAGCCCTTCGATTAATCCTTCTATTACTACTACTAGATATTCTACGATTCCTATTCGCCTTAGCTATATAGTTATCTAGCTACTATAGATATAATATATATCTACTATAGTTAAGATAACGAAGATTTATATATATTCCAAAGCTATAACTATCTAAAACCTTTTATCTTCTCGATTAGTATTCTTAGCTCTAGACGTATCTTAGACTCTTTATATCGACGATTTAAGAATAATAGTATTTCTACCTCGGAATTCCTATAAGAAGCTAGTATATAAGGCCTTACTCTTTTAGGTCGAATACTATTTAATTAAGGTATAGATATTAAATCGTTCTCTATAGAGAGCTTAAGATCTATATTAGTATAAGGACCTCGATAAGGTAAGGTCTCTTACTAAGCCTTAAGTATACTAAGTAGTATACGCTTAGTACGTATATAGAATATACGTAACTCGTATAGCGTTTTTTACCTAGTACGCTATATGATTCTTTTTAGAGATACTTATTAGTTCTACTATCTACTAAGTTATTAGTTAGAAGGATATTCTATACGTTACTATATATCTAGTCTCTAATAATTAGCTAGAGATTTAGTACTATATCTAGAGTCGAAGCTACTTAATATTATTAGTTCCTAATAAGCGAGTAACCTTATTAGGTTTATAGTATTACTCTATATAGAAGAGATATACTATCGCTATAGTATAGTATATTTATCGATAGTTACTACGCTATCTCGAACTAGACTTAGGATTTAACTAGAACTTACTAGTAGGACCTTATTAGTTCTACTACCGATCCTAGCTATTCTACTACTATTACTACTAGCTTATTTAAGCGATACTTTTATTATAGCTATCTATCGTAAATGAGTAAGACTACTATACTTAATATCTACCTTTTACTAGATACTACGTTATTAACCTACTACTACGTATACTATTTCGTCTATTATACGAATCTCGAGACTATAACGAGCTAATATCTACTCGTCTACTAATAGTATAGTAATAGATTCTTTAAAGTAACGAAGTTCCTCTACTATAGTAGTATTACTAGTAGATATCTTTCTTGCCTTTTTAAGATATTTCTTATACTAATCTTCTATATTTAGTTAGGTAAAGCGTATATAGTAGTAGTAAATTCTTGCATTGCTATACTATTCCAACTACTAGACAAGTAGCTATCTCTATCTATTCTTGAAGGTAAAAGCCCTCTACCTATAGCCTCCGGTACAAAACCCTTTATCTCCTTCCTACTTTGTAGGATTCTATCCCTACCTTTAGTATCTGTTTAGGCTATAGGATATAGAGAGGATCTCTATAGCTCCTTCCTCTTACTAGGCTCCTATTTCTACTTCCTACCTTCCTCCTCCTCCTTTTCTAGTTCTTCCTTTACAAGTAAGAACTGTTTTAGGAGGCCCTCCTTAATTATCTACCTAATTACTTCGTTTAGGCCTCTCTTAGTCTAAATAAGCTCCTACTATAATAATCCTATCCTTTAGATAAGTTAGTTCCTTATCCTTTGTCTCTCTAGGTAGAAGAGTATAACATGCTTAGGTATCTAGGCCCTATATCTATATATATACTCTAGTGTCTTGCCTAGGACCCTCCTCCTTATTAGGTATGCATTTAGGCCAATATGTTCGGTTCTAATTAGTGTTACTATTATGCTTTACTTCCTTAACTATCCTTAGTATATTTCCCTACCTTTTAGCCCTTCCTACTAGGCTATAGGGAGTTGTTAGCCCTATTAAGATGCCTACCTTTTCCTAACCTAGCTTTCCTATTATGTGTTCTATTTCTAGTACATCTACTAGTACTTAGGTATTATTCCTCTCTACTAGATATATTCCCTAGTCTATCTATTAACCTATTCTACTATCTATCTCTACCTTATCTTTAGGTCTTATGCCTAGGCTATGCCCCTATTCCTCTTACATTCCCCTTAGACCTTTTTGTACCTTTCCTAGATAAACTTAGTAACGGGTTTGTCCTCTATCTTAGCTAATTATTGTCTTACTATCTCTTATATATATAGAGAGATAGGTAGGATTTGTGTTTCCCTCTAAAGGACCCCCTCTACTACACTCTTATATACTTCTATAATATGCCTTAGTACCTAGTTTTGGATCTTTTCTAGCCCTAGGGTAGCCCCTTTTCTATATCTAGGTAGACCTTCTAGTATTATCTAGACTTTAGCTCCGTACGTTATTGTAGGCCTTACTATAGCTATTTATAGGTGTTTTGCCTTTCAGAATAATACTCCCTATATAGATTTACAAAGCCTCTAGAGTAAGGATATCTAGGATATACCTTTCTCTACTACTTTCTTAATATATAGGCCCTACTATAGTTTCGAATCTACCCAAACTCCTAATAGTCTAAGGGATAGCGTAGGTCCCTCCTTAAACCCTATTATATTAACTATAGCTTATAGGTTATGTCTTGTTCTACTCCTAGTAAAGTAGATTAGTTAGTACTTTTATAGTACAAAAGTAGCTCTATACTTAGCTACCTATTGTATACATTTGTCGTATACTATCTCTAACTTTCTATAGTTCCCTTCTATAGTTTTCCTATATATAAGGATATTAGAGTTATCTACAAATCCTATTACTATAGTTCCCTTACCCTCTAGGTTAGGGAGGAGTATAGATACAAAGAATAGGAATAGGATTAGTAAGAGGGTTAATCCTTGTAGTATTCTAGTTGTTTAGGGCCTCGCCTAATCTATATATTCTCTAAGCCTAAGGCATATAGTCCTATCCTAAAGGAATAACTAGATAAACTATACAATATATCTTAGTCTCTAGTATAATATATTGTCGAATGCTCCTAATATGTCTAAGTATAGCATTAATGCTACTATTGTTAGGTCCGTTATCTAGACCGTTTAGACCTATTCTATTATTAGCTCTAGAGCTAATACTATAGATCTTCCTAGTCTAGCTCCTATTTAGGACTAGGGAAGGAGATCCCTAGCCTCTACTTCTTTGCTTATTCTCCCTATAATAATAGCCTCTAGGACCTTTACTAGGATGTTTAGTAGTACTATAGGTCTATACGCTCCTAGTTTAGTATAGTCTAGCTTCTATAGCTTCTTTAAGACAACTATTATAGAGTGTTTAAAGGGTTTAGGGTAGTATCCTTATTAGAGGTATACTATAAAGAACCTATATAGTATATGTCCTAGTTCCTATCGATATTCCTTAAGTATTAGGTTAACGATCTAATTAGGCTCTAGGGCTTTACCCTTAGGGAGCCTATTAAGTATCTTCTAGAGTTCTCCTATTCGGACTTCTTCCTCTATCTAGAATAGGCTTAGGTAGGATACGTTTTGTATATCTTCTAGGTCGGCTTGCCTTGGCTTAGGGAAGAAGTATTAGGCTAACGCCTCTACTTTCCCTTAGTTTTCTGTTTATATTGTACTATCCTTGTCCTTAAGCTCTAGGAATTGTAGGAGGGGATGCCTCTATCCTACCCCTTCTTTAGCCTATTTTACTAGCTTCTATGTCCTATTCGGGTCCTTAGTAATTTCTTTAACTATATCCCTCTAGCCTAGGTCCCTATCTTTCCTAATCTACTTGCCTTTAGCCTATAAGGCTATTAGGTATACCGCTAGGTTCCCTTCTATTCTATCTTGTCTCTATACCCTCTTTAGGTATCTTATCTTCTTTACTACCTTACTACACTCCTTTAACTAGGTTATTTTAGCATACTTAGATAGTTTAGCCTTAGGGATGTCCTCTTAGATTATCTTAGTAAGTATCTCTTAGATCTCTTAAGCTATCTTATTAAGCTATTATAGTATATCTATTACTCTAGTAGAGATTTCTTATACCTCCTTCTTTACTCTAGTCCTAATCTTGTCCTAGTCTACCTTTTTCTATTATAGCCTTTGCGTCTAGGCTCTAGTGTTAGTCTAGGCCTATAGGATTGTAGTTTGGATTAGTATATAGTCTAATCCTATTTCTAGGTCTATCCTTGTTTTGTATTCCTATATATCTTGTTAGATTCCTATAGTCCCAAATACTAGGTCTAGGGTCTAGTAGCTCTTAGGAGTCTCCTATGTAACTATACCTAGCTCTAGTAGTAGGTCGAGGTTAGTTGTTTCTATAATAGTAATAAGGTAGTCTACTACCTAGTATTAGTTCTAGGTATTGTTCCCTCCCTACCTAGGGTAGTATAGATTGAAATCCCCTAGTAGGATAGTCTCTTCCTCCTCTTTTCCCTAAGTTACATTCTCTATTAGTAGGAGGGTACCTAAGGCGTAGTCTCTTATAGGACTAGACGGGTTGTAGTAGTTTATAATGTTAACCTATCTCCCTCCTACGAGGAGTCTAACTATAATTATGTCTCCCGAGTATTCTTTTATAGCCTATGTTTATATACTAATTTCCTTAGATACGTATATAGTAACCCTTAGGTATACTACTCCTAGGAGTATAGTATAGTATCCTAGGTATACTACTATGTTCCTATTACTAGGGCTAATCCATAGTTCCTAGATTGCTATTATCTAGTATTCTTCCGGGTTTAGCTATTAGAGGAAGGGGATTTAGATCTTGTTTATACTATGGTTAGTATTGTACTATAGGATAGTAAGCTTCCCTTAACTACTATTTATCCTAAGCGTTCTAGTATATCTATATATCTTCTATCGCTTCCTAGCTTTAGCTTTAGCTTAGTTACCCTTCTTAGCTTATAGCTAGGGGGAATAGGGATAAGATCTTAGTACTCTATAATCTACCTACTAGGGTAGTAGAGTTTGTGTCTATTAGTCTCCCTAGTAGTCTTCTTAACCTATCGTCTATGTCTAGGTCTAGGCTTGTACTTCTAACTTTTCTCTTAGATCTAATAGTTGTCTACCCTTCTAAGTCTTTTAGGTCTTTTAGGTAGGTTAGGTAGTTCTAACTCTTAGTTGCTTAGTCTCTAAAGGCCCTTACTTTCGTAATAGCTACTTGTTTTACCTTGCATAATACTAACTATACTATATAGGTACCTTAGTAGTTACTATATTTTCTTATTGTTCCTTAGTATTAGTCTGTTCTATATAGTCCTATATATTTCCTATATGCCTATTCGGCCCTATAGTACTTTGCAACATGCCTAAATTGCCTATACCTTAGGCATTGTATAGGTCTCTACTTCGGATCAAATTCCTCTACTATAAGAAGGGTACCTTAGGATATAAGGCCTTTCTATATAATTTCTCTTGCTTAAGCTAAGCTCTATATGTTTAGGATAATAGAGGAGTATACCTTACCTTCTATAGCCTTCTAGCTCTTTAGCTAAGCTACTTAGGATATCCTAAGATTTAGATAGAGTCTTCCGTTTTCTTCCTATATCTTGCCGATATAGCTTAGATCCCTTAGGTTAAATCCTATAGCCCTAAAGCTATAGACTAGTACCTAATATACTAGAGCCTCTACTATAGTACTAGGGAATGTCTTCTATATCTACCCTAGTTTATTCGTTAGCTTGTCTTTAGTAGGTTTAGATACTACAAATACCTATAGGTCGCTACTTTCAAGTTTCTTAATAGCAATTACCCCTAGGTCTTTAAGTCCCTAAAGTATCTCTTAGTTAGTAAGGCCTTTTATCTTTTCTTACTCTTCCCTATAGCTAACTCTTATTATAATTATATAACTTTTAAGGGGGATTTTCTATATACTTAGTATAGCTAGCTAGCCTTAGGAGGTAGCCTATACCTATGTTCTCGGTTCGGGTGTTTTCGTAGTTTGTAGGTTCTATAGATAGGTTCGGAGGATGTCTATAGTATCGGTATCTTTCAATTAGTATAGGAGCTAGGTCTAGGCTCG
>LFZO01000104.1:0-84090 GCA_001578225.1 Pseudocercospora musae | reverse complement strand
GTTAGGCGTTATATAGTATCGCGATATAAGTAGAATATCGCTAGTACTATTATTCCTACTTCTCTTAACCTTACTACTAACCTATATTTCGAGGAATTTACGTAGTATCTACTTTATACTACTTAAGATATCGATAACCGCCTAGAGCTTCTCCTACGCTATAATCTCGTAGCCTCGTCGGTAGTATTAGCGGCGCGCTCGCTAGCGCCTTAGACTAGGTAGTATATATATAATAGATAGCGCTTCGGATAATAGACTCGATATAGTCGGTCTAGCGGTACGTAAAGGATATAAAGAACTATCTTTATCTTCCTATTCCTCCTTATCTATAGCCCTATACTCGCTACTACTAATACTAGAAGTATCGGAACTAGATTCGGTCTAGATATCGTCGACTATATTAATAAGGACTTTGTACCGCGCTAACGGTAATAGCGTAGGAGGCTCTAGGTTTAACGACGCTATTGTAGTTATAAGAGAAAGCGCTAAGCGTACGCTATATAAGGATATAGGAATTAGGACAATTAAGCGTAGTAGTAATATAAAAGTAGAGTACCGAAAGTATATTATTATCTTCTATATAGGCTAAAGTACGTATATAGTAAACCTAACCCTAATTGCCCTTAGACTCGCTAGCGCGAATTCTAACCCTATATAACTACTACCTTCTTATTAGCTAAAAGTTAGTAAAAGATACTAAAAATTGCTAAAACTTAATAAAAATTAATGAAAATTGATTTACTCCTAATAATTCTAATTCCGCTAGCGAGTCTAAGTTACTAAGGTAAGCTATTCCGATATACGTTAGTAAACTTATAGATGCTAGTAAAAGCTTAGCTCTATGTCCGGTTTATAATATATTTGTTACTATAGCTAATAGTATAGAACGGATCTAATACGGCGATATTGTCGAAGTTACGAAAGGGCTTTTTATTAATCCTTATACTATTAGAGTATATAGTATTAAACCTTCGGCGTTAAGACAATAGATATCTCTAAGAAGATAGGCGCAAAAGACGAATTTTGCCGTCCTTTATTTCCTCCTATACGAGGTACTTAGTACTATATAGCGACATTCTTACTACGACTAAGCGTTAATTAAGCTTAATAGTTTAGTAAGATAAAAGCCTAATAGTTCGAAGGAGCTAGATTGCTATAGCTATCTTGCCGTATTTTTAACTATCGTTACGATAGTATAGATATCGGCTAGTACTATAGTAACGAGGCTTAGCTAGAGTAATAGTACCCGAAATAGGATATAAGAAAAGAGTATCTCTAATAGACTAGTTAAGATACAATACTTGTATATAACCCTCTAGAGAGACATATAACTTCGTAGTACTAGCTTTAGTCTATAATCGACGTATATTATACTCGTATACCAAGTAGGCCATTATATAGCGGTCTCCTTCTTCTTAATATAGCAAATCGCGTAGCTATAATACTTTAGGCTCGCGAGTAACTACTACTATTTAAAAAATTGTATCTTATAGAGCCGGCGAAGGATTGCGGATTCGTCTTAGATCTATAGCGGCTAAGAATGCTTTACCTTATAGGAATAGCTATCCTTATACGAGGGTATGTCGAGGCACCGATATAGTATACTATACGTAATACGTAGTGTTTATAAGGTATTTGTAGTTAGAAGTAAGAAGGGTACATTAAGGGCGGCTCCCTATCTCGAGACTAGACGGAGATAGGATTAATAAGAGTAACTTAGTAAGTAGCCTAGTAGGTAGCTTAGTAGGTAGTCTAGTTATTCTATAAGCTAACTAATAGGTAGAGGGTTGAAATCCTATCTCTCTAGGCCGTTTTAACCTTCTATTAGAACTAAGATACTTTATATAGATAGATAGATAAATTCAATTACTATTCTTATACTTTATATATAAAATAGAAATCTAGGCTCTAAAGTACTAATATTTTAGATATCTTAAGATCTAAATTCTATAGATTTAATCTATATACTAAAGGCTAAATAAATTTTCTATATATTCTAGACTCTAGCTTCTAAAGCTCTAATATTATAGAGTATAATAAGTCTTTAATATATAGATTATAATTCTATACTAACTTACTATAGCCGAATCTCGAGTTTTAGCCTATATATTAGTATTTTTTAATAAAATTAGTATTTCTCGTCTTTTATATATATATATACTAAATCCTAATAGGAACGGATTAGACTAGTAGTAAAGAGTACAAGTCTCTTAGTTACTAGTCTAAGTAGGTAAATACTTAAATAGTATATATTAGTATAGTAATTACTTAGATAGTAAGAGGCTTACTTAGATAGTATACATTAGTATAGAAATTACTTAGATAGTATATATTAGTATAGTAATTACTTAGATAGAAAGAGGCCTACCTATATAATCTACTAAGTAGATAGGTTATTATTACTATAGGTAGGCTATTATCGCTATAGGCTATCGTCGCTATAGGCTATCGTTACTATAGGTAGACTATCGTCGCTATAGGTAGGCTATCGTTACTATAGATAGGCTATGTAACGCTACCTACAATAGATGTTAATGTTTCTACTTATAGGTATTTAGGTATCCTTCGATATATAGGATTTATTATTTTAGGATAGTAGTATATAGTTTACTATCTAAGTAATTGCTATACTAATGTACGTGCCAATATCTTAGAAAATTGCTATTTTAGAAATGCTAGCCAATGTTGCTAATCCGTTGCTATCCGAGTAATTGCTATGCCAATGTGTGCTATCTGAGTATTTACCCGCTAGTCTAAGTAGGAGATAGGGCAACTCCGGGATCTTCACTACGTCGCGGCGCCAAGCATCGGACTCGATCGGTTGTCGATCTGAATGCATGTTCTTCCTGTCGCTCACACGAATCTCTTGAGCTTGCATAAGTTAGCCCAGAGAAGGCTGCTGGATCACACAGTTTCGTGCCTGATTGTTGCAAGAGCGGTATGGCTCCACATACTGCTGCGGCGCCCGAAGTGAGAGCCGAAATTCACACCTACTAGTACCGATAACAACGCGACTCACAACCAGCATACCGCCATTCGCGGCGAGCACGAGTACGAGAACGATCGCAGCCGTCAACGTTGCGTCTGGGACGTAGGAGCTGTTGAATCAGGTTGTCTCAACGAAAGAGTCGCTCTCGTATCTTTACCAGGTCATACTGTTGGAACACATGAAAAGCTGACATCTTGGGCGTCGAAGGTGCACCCCAATCCCGAAAGGCCGAATACTTGAAGCATCAAATCTCGCATACACCACAGACATGAGGCTGGCAACGATAGGCACGGCTGTCTTTGCCTGCATCGCCGGTCCAGCATCTGCAGCCGAAGAGTATTGTAAGGAAGTCGAGGTACCTGTAACAATCATGGCAACTGTCCCAGCACTACCAGAGATATTCGATCTTCCGTCAATTTCAAATCATATCCACTTGTGGCTGGGCTTCCTCTTCAATCTGCCAGCTCAAGGACGATATACCATACGAGCCACGCATTGTACCAGTACCGTACGAGACCCGGAGAATAATGGAAGGCTTCAAGTGCTAGTACACGGAATATGTGGAAGCAGACACTTCTTCTCAGGCTTAGAATCACCAAGTCTCGGCATAGGAGCATTTGGCGGCAAGAACTACAGCTATGTGGACTATGCCCTATCGAAAGGATACGATACGCTTGCTGTTGATCGGCTTGGAAACGGGCGCTCAGACAAACCAAATCCATTCCTAGTGGTCCATTTGCCCGCCCAAATTGAGGCGATGAACTCTCTCCTTGAGCAAATTCGAGCAGGAGCTTTGGGCAAGCCCCCACAAGAGATCATTTGGTACGGACATTCTTGGGGCTCAATCCTTGGCCAAGGACTTACTACAAAATACCCAAGAGCGGTTGAAAGGCTTGTTCTCAATGGCTGGACTGCATTTATTGACAAGGCCGGTATGACGACTGCGCTTCGCCTGCAGTTCTGGCCAGCTCGACTAGCAGATGCCAGAAAACGATTCACCAAGCTTGGGTGGGGATACTTGCAGCCAAGCAGTGAGGAGGGCATGACACAAATGAACTTCTGGGGTGCTGGGACGGATTTCGACGGAGCTCACTACGACACCGCCATCGCGAAGCAGATGTGGACGCAGGTCGGCACAGTGGCGTTTGGAGAATTATTGACATCCGCATTGCTGAATGGCGTTCCGTCTGCCTCGTTCACGGGGAAGGTCCTCGTAGTGACTGGGAAACATGATGATTTCTTCTGCGCCACTAGTTATCGCGCAGGCCATGTCGACTGCGGTAGTGGTGACAAGAATGGCTTGGGAGGGTCTTGGTCGTACGTCCAAGATGACCATTCCATACTCGCTCGGACAGGCAAACAAGCGTTCCCTCGTGCGACACGCTTCGATTACTTCGTCCCTCCCAATACTGGCCACTGTCTACACCAACATTATTCACAGAAGCTTTCTGCCGATACCACTGAAGCATGGCTGCGAGAGACGCTGCCCACCTCAGCTCGAGTCTCTAGATCTGGAGCCGAGGCCGTGGGCAAGGGAGCCGATGTTCTGCTGCAGCATGATGAATTGTAGCCATAAGGACATCGAGATATGGCGCCTCCCAGCGTCGCGTACACTTGGAAACAATCGAATTCAGGCTGGGCCGAACACCAGTGCTTTTAGGCTGTGAAGCCATTGCGCATTTCCACGACTGTCAGTTCTGAAATGTCCTGGGGCGGCATTCACGCAGACGATGAACGAAAGCTTCACAGATTCTCTTGCGCTGTGAGTTGCCGTTGTTGCTCAGCTTTCTTTAGATCCGAGGCGTAACGATTGCCGGCATTGTGTGAGATTGCTGTAGAAGGTACATGGCTCCTCGCAGTTATCCAATGTATAATCAATGTACCCATAAGAGCGCATCATTTTTCCCCGAAGTATTTCTCTCGTACCTGCTAACACTGGCGAAGACCTTTGAAATGCTGCACATTAAGTATCTCACTTTCCCCTCGCTGGCTCTCGGCGCACTGAGCACAGCGGTTCGCCAAGCTGACTACGGCTGCCTCGATGATACCGAAGCTCTGGACATTGCCACTCGCTGGACTCAGCATTTCGCCATGAATGACTAGAATGATCAGCTGAGCGCCAGTCTCCTCCACGCCATCTTCGCAAAGAACCTCACATATTGGAACGATGGCGACTTCTACGCGCCAATTGCGCAACGGGATCGGCCAGTACCACAACAGCGTACCAAAGCAGACTTTCGAGACAAGCTCAGACAGGAACGGGAAGGCTACGGCTGAATACGCGTGGCATAATTGCGACAACATCTGCCTTAGATACATGGTCACAGGCAAAGCAGGCACTAGCAATGATAGTACTGCGGCACCGGGTACACCGCTTCACTACAAAGACAGCAATCATATTGTGATCGATCATGACACTAGGTTGATACACAACGTCACCTCTTCTTCGGATTTAGTGCGTTGGATACTCGAGCTGGGGTCCAAGAACTCGCCTGCGGAACTGTTCGATGCATGTAAGGATCCGAAAGAAGAGGGTTGTGATTCAAAGTCGAGAAAGCGAGATTCTTAGGCAAGTATTGAGAATTTCTGGTTCGGGCTATAAGCGGCTTTCATCCAAACCGACAGACACAAAAGGCAAGTGAGCATAGAATCAACGCATTAGGCCAGCTTTAAGGAGCGTGTCAGGCCTTCGCTTCAACGATTTCCACCGTTGTCGTGGTAGCCTCACTTTTCTCAAGTTCCTGCTTTGTGACTTTCTCCAGACGTTCCTTTAAGGCATCGTCTTCGAACACTACAATAATAGTCAGCACAGACCTTCGCCCGAGAGGATGATACTTACAGAATGTCAACTCCTCCAACGTGCGACCGTAAGTCTCCGGCCACAGGAAATAAATGCATATGATCTCGAATCCAAGCCAAACGCAGTACATGATGAGGTACTTCCATTTCGCGTTTTGAAGTCCGATTGGGTTAACGAACGTGCTGAAGAAGCCTGCGCCGCGCCCGAAGAACTGGAAAACCGCCATGCCGCGTGTACGGACCGCGAATGGGAAAAGCTCGACCAGGAAAGCTGTCTCATTGTCAGCTGAGGTACTTTCAGGCATATCGAAAAGCAGCTTACTATATGTCAAAGCATTGTAGCCAATGTTGTAACATGGCGAGTACAAGAACATGAAGAAGATGACGGCGTGTCCCTATGCAGAAAGTCAGCGCAGGACTGGACACCGCGGATCGCCTGTGCATTGGCAGACACTTACAGCAGCGAGCACGCCTGTAGACAAGTACCGTTCCTGAGCGATGGTCCAGCCACAGTAGACCAGCAGCAAAGAAGACGCGCAGGTCAAGTACATCTTGCGTCGAGGAAATCTTCGAACGACCAGTGCAGCACAAGAAGCATTCACCAGCGCCCAGCAATTAAGTCCAATGTTCAGCTTTGCCTTGAAGCTCGAATCTGTAATGCCAATAGATTCAAGAATGTCGTTCAGATAGTAGCTGATCAGCGTGTTGCCCGACCACTGCGTGAAGAGGCCTAGAAGAGATCCAATGAGCAATCGCTTTCGCATTCCTGCTGTCCGGAGCAGATCCATCCAAGTTTGTTTGGAACTGTCGAGTTCCATCTTGATTGTGTTTTCGATTTGTGCCATTTCTGCGGCCACGAGACTTGAGCTGCGATCACCTTCAGCATGGTATTTCACCAGGATTTCATATGCTTCGTCTCGACGATCCTGGCTGATGAGCCATCGAGGTGATTCTGGAACGAAGCTAGGCTCTTATTAGATCAAGTATCCGGGTACTGGAAGGAGAAAATAATACAATATCAGGGAGATTTGAAGCAATGATGGCATTGCTTGAAGGAGAGAAGGGCATCTCCAAGACCAGTCGGATGGCGCAAGAGCCTGCGTGCCAAATGTAATACTGGAACGAGATCAGTGACAGCTTCATGGCCCGAATCGGATTGAATCTTACCCAGCAGCAAGAATGGCGCCAATAAAGTAGGAAGAGTTGAATAAAGATGTCAAAATTGGTCGCTCTTTGGGATAGCCAAGCTCACCGAGCATAGCCGCTCCGTTGATGATACAGCTGCACAAGACGAGAGGCACACGGTCAGCACATGGATCTCACTCACCAGCTGTCCGGAATGTGCTGGACTCACATAGGAATGCCAAAGCCAAGGAGCCAACGTGCGGCGAGATACATTCCCACATGCACGGATGCGCATTGCAAGATTGACCCAGCTACCATGACCCAACTGCCCAGGAAAATTGACCTCCTACGTCCGAATCTCTGCGTGATAGCGGGTATCAGGGGCAGCGAGCAGATTGCCCCAAGACTATACATCGCAGCGATGATGCCTTGAAGAGCTCCTTTTGGGTGGTTGAAGTATTCCTGCCATGGCTCCACTATCTGGACTGCGTTGATAATTTGGCTATCGAACCCGCTAGTGATTTCGATGCCCATACATGTCGGAAAGAGAAAAAGGTACAGATGTCGCAAGTTGGGTTTCTGCCACCACCTAGCCTTGTCCTCTGCAACAGCGCGAGTGAGCACAGGGTCCGCACCCTCGGCCTGTGAGGTGAGCTTCATGGCAACGATGGACTCTCCCGATAGCGAGGAACGTGTAAGGCGGTAGAGATGGAAGGTCGGCAGACCTAGTCTTGCACTTTAATGCCTGCTGCCACGCAGAGCCAAGACGGAAGGACGATCGTGGAGACAAGTGCCTTGGAAAGACGATTCACAGTGAGCGTAGCTGTGTCGCACCACTTGCTGCCAAGTCGCGATAGATGAGCTGTCCTATGAGCATGGTCTTGGTCTACAAGCCACACCGAATGCATTGCGGAGACTCCCCAACTGGTGGCCTTGGCGTGGTTGTCTGGGGTTATTCAGCCTGTGTCGGGTGAATACCTGGTATAGCAACATGATCGAATAAAAGTATCATGACAGTCCGAAGCAATGAGCTGAAGTTTCATGCGCCATTCTCTAACACTTGGTGTAATAGTGCATCGACTTGGCTGATCATCCAGAGACTTTGTCTGACGCTGGGCGACTTCTGATCACCATGAACGCTCGTCCAAGGCTCGATGAGCTCAAGGAGGTGTTTTCCAACTGACAGCACACCGTTATTAAGGCGTGCTTTCAAGTCGAAGATCCTACTTGCCGCAAGCAACAAAAGCATTGTGCTTGCCATGGAAAGAGAGCAGATCCACGTGTCGACCAACACGGTCTGACTGAAAGCCCGAAGGTTGAGTATATGCAATAGACACATTCTCAGGCAGATCTCGCTCTTGTCTAGGATGTTTGAGCCAAGAAGCTCGCCACGAGAAGCCTGTGACAGGACCTGATTTAGGAATGGGCGGTATATCACGGCTCGGCACGTCAGGTATCTTTGCCGCAAGAAGCCTCCATGCTGAGTCTCGGTCTTTGACTGATCAATTGTGAATCGAAAGAATGGTGGCAAACATTCTCTCCATTCTTCGAGCTGATGGTCGAGTTCAGTTACAATGTGTGGGAAACGAGCATCGTCAAAGGCAACGCCTGTTTCAGGTGCGTAGAGCAGGTCGTGGACGCGATTGAGCAGGCGCCGCATTGAGACACATGCTAGAAAGTAGAGGCTAGAGTGCTCCCGCTCGACGTCGTCCTCTGACGTCTGATAGAATGCTGGATAGGGTACCAAGGACTCCACATCGCTGACTCCAGTTTGGGGAAGCGCGGCCAGTTCAGCGATGTAGTCTGATTCCAGGATGAAGCAAGACCAGAATATCCTTCGAAGGCACTCGGTATCCACGCCGGTGTCAGCGGATGAGTATGACAGCAAAAGCCGACACTTTGCAGCGGTCATGCTTATGTATGACCAAGCCTGGAGCGGTCTCTGCAAGTATGCAAAGAACAGTGCTGTGAAGAAAAGGCACTGCGTAGATGTGGTCGAGACCTCCAGATGAACAACACTAAGTTGTTGTAGGTACAATTCAAAGTATGTCTGTGCGAGCAGCCTGCTCCGGATGACCTGCTGGTCTTGACTGTTTGACGGCATTGCGTCAGGGTTGAGCGACTGCACAACTCTACAGGCACAACCCAGCGCCATGATGAGTAGAGCTAGACATGACTCAATGCTATCGTCGTTTGGTCCCTTCAGTATGCGATGATCCACATCGTTCAGGACGCTGGCGAGCACTGTTGGATAAGAAAAGTTGACGACGTCTTGGAAGGCCTTTATAATGATCTGCGCCTCGCTAGGATCCAAGAAAGGTAATTGATGGACCGTCGCCAGACTGAACTTGGATCTCTGTTGTTCAATAGCAAATATAGGCTGATACTGGCTCCTTAGGCTGTGACAGATATCGAAATAAGGCCAAGCTAGAACACTTTCAGTTGTCGAGGTGTGCTCTGCAGAAAGCACAGCGTTGTCCAGGCTCTCGTTCCGCTTGTGTCGCACATCTTGAACAAGCTGGCGGGCTCCAGTGATAGATGAAGGCTGTCGGTCTGTCGTCACGGTCTGCGGAGATAATGCAGATATCGCTGCTGGCGCAGCTGTGTCGGAGTACTGAGGCGAGCTCAGAGAAGGATGGCTGGCCTTGCAAGCAAGATGTTAACCCTTGACATTTCCCGTCGTGTGAAAGGTTAGGTCACTCACCAACTGCGCTGAGATATGGGATAATCGATCTTCTAACCTAAGAACCGTCTCCAGAATCGCGTCACTTTTCGCTTTGGTGATAGGCTCCGAGCCATAGACACACTCTGCGTCCGCCGATGCGCAGTTGGCACACGGCTGGTTGCCATCGCATTTCACCTTGCGCGATCTACATGTAGCACACTTCTCCTTTCAGCATACTGTCGATGGAGGCATTCTTGTGGCACGGGACATACAGCATGGGGTCCTCGCTTTCGCTTCTTCGTCCCTTCTTGAGTGTCCTCCGAAGCCATTGTTTACTGTACACTGTAGTCCCAGACTACGCGTGCAGTCATGGCGGTGACCTCGTTATCAATGATCCGAGAGAAAAGAAGCTTTCATTGGAAGTGTACGTGAAGAACAAAACACCATCTCTCATCGCCCACGATCTGGCTCGGTGAATTGGAAAGGTGGAGACATTCCGATTCGTCCTCGGGTATATATTCTTCCCGAGGGGTTGTTACTGGGGCACAAGCAGTATACCTTGATCATTGTTAATTTACTTGGGAAAGCTTTCATTGTTCGAATCGTGTTTGTGACGGGACACTGAATTCCGAATCCTGATGCTGTTATGGTCAAAATATCATTTGACCACCATCTTCTCTGATCCACACCTTGCTATGGCATTCACGCTGTTCCGGGCACTGGTTCTACCTGCAAACCAATCGTGTTGAGTACTGTGTTTGCACCCCGCTTCTCCAAAGACTTCTTAACTGGGTTCTTCGCCTCAAATACCTCGCTAAGCTCCTCAAGAGTTCGATCTTTGGTTTCTGGGAAGTAGAGATACATGACTCCCCACTCGATCAGGTCCCATCCAACGAAAACCAAGTAGAAGTAGTATCCAATGGCATTCAAGCCAGGACCAATGCCGTAGTTCGAGATGGCACCAGCAGCGTTTGAGGCAAGGTTGCCCAATGCGGTGCCCTTTGCTCTTGTGGATGTTGGGAGCGTCTCTGCGATGTACATCGATTGCAATGGTGTCCAACCGAAGCTGAATACGATACCAAAGACGTAGATGAACGCGATCGATGCATTTGCAGCGCTTGTATTGCTTGGGTCATCGTTGACGAGTTTGCTGGTCCCGAAAATGACCAGGAAGGAAGCCGAACAGAAGACTATGCTGTAGAGCAGCAGAGGCCTTCTGCCGATAACGTCGCAGCATCGAGCACCTGCTGTTGCCGCAAAGAAGCAGATGATTGGGTAGATGGCGTTGAGAATGAGCTGCGTGTGGGCATCGTCGATTCCAGCGTTTTTCGCTATGAAAACCGAATAGTACGAGGTCAGCAAGTGTCTTGAATATGGTGCTTGATTTGAGCCCATCAGACCTACCCATTACAGGCAGATAGTAGCCGGTCGCGGAGTTTCCACTAAGCTGGCCAAACATGGCCATGCCGATGACGCATATCAGTCGGCGTCTGGCGGAATGCGTGTTGAAGAGCTCCCGGTAGTCCCACCACTTCTTGTCAGAGGCATCAGTACTGATTTGGTGGGCCATCTCTTTGAGCTGCATCTCTACAACCGGGTGTGAGGTGCTGCCTTCACCATGATATCTTGCCAATATATTCATGGCCTCTTCGTATCGGTCGTTTGCCATCAACCAGCGAGGGCCTGAAGCACAATCAGCATAGCTCGATAGAGAACGTATGGCAGAAATTACTTACTCTCAGGGATGAACCAAACACCAGCGGCAACGAAAACCGAGCTGATCAGTTGGCACCAGATTGGGACGCGAAACGCGTATGTCGATGTCATGTACTCGCAGCCAACGATGACCCAACCTGCGACAATGGAGCCAATGTACCATGTGCAGTTGTAGAATCCGGTAAGCGTGCCTCGCCAGTGTGGGTGAGCCAATTCTGACACATAGCATGGGGCAGATACACAACAGAACGACACTCCGAATCCGAGGATGAATCGGCCAGCTAGGAATTGCCCCATGTTGTGCGATGTCGCTTGTACGCATGTACCGATGATGATGACAAACGCTCCAGTGAACATACCCCATCGTCTGCCAAATAAGTCGTTTACTGGACCTGCACAGCATCGTGACATCGATGAGCGACCAGAACATACATGGGGGAGCATGGCATGCGCCCTTACCTGTGCAAAAGACTGCGGGTATACTGCCGATGTTGTACATGGCGAAGACGCTGCGAATCAGTAAGCATATGCCCTTTCGATGTGCTCGTTCTAGTACACTCACAGTCCTGTACCAGAGCTTGCTTGTCCACTAGATTCACTCATCAGCCTCTCTGACATAGCATGATAAGCATAGAAGCCCCTACAGTCCGAAATACTTTTGATAGCTTTCCATTGCATTGACCCCTCCCATCAGGCTGCCATCAAAGCCATTCAAGCAGCCACAGAGATAAGCAATCCAGAGGCACCCATAAAGCCTCCACATGGACTTGGTCCACGGGGAGTATCGTTGCTGACTCTCATCATGCACAAGGTTGACGACCTCATCGACTTTCGTCGTGACTTGTCCGACAAGCTCGTTCTTCTCGGAGACCACGACTTCGTGCTTCTCAGGTACTGCATCCATGTTGGTGACACAAGGGGTAGGGAGGGACCCAGCTCGTAGGAGATCTGGTCTGTGTGGAAAAGAATGGAACCGCTGCCCCATAGTACTCCAGCGGGTCGATCATGGTTGTCTTTATGCACTCCAGATGTCCCTCCAACTGGCCGGGACCGCACATGCTTGAACCCATGTGGCTTGAGAACGAATTGAAGTCTGTTTGGAGTGTTGGAATGTTTGCGGGGAAGTGCGAGGTCTACGTACGATAGAATAGTCGGTCCGCTTCGGAGCGAGAGATTCAGTGCAAGCTTTGGGAGACAAAAGCCTAGCGAAGAGAAAATCCACCAACCACCTTCAGGAGCTCTATGACAACCTGCAGTATCGGAGCTTTACACATGGCATTCGCATGCTTGAGCATGGAACGCTTGCATTCTCGCCAGCTACTTTGGCCGTCGAACAGATATCGGCTCCAAGAATGGCGCTATCAAGAGTCCCACTTTCCAGCCTGGGTTCGTCTCTAGCATTACTCCTCCACCTGGTCAAGTCCGTCTCGGTCCGGAGAGATTCTTTCACTGAGCAACTTCACCTCTTGATCTTCAG
Source organism: Pseudocercospora musae (assembly GCA_001578225.1). Classification (NCBI taxonomy): domain Eukaryota; kingdom Fungi; phylum Ascomycota; class Dothideomycetes; order Mycosphaerellales; family Mycosphaerellaceae; genus Pseudocercospora; species Pseudocercospora musae. The sequence goes on along the minus strand of LFZO01000104.1, from coordinate 71,319 downwards.
GTTGACATTGTATCGCGGCGCTCTGTTGCAAAATTGCCCACACTTTATCGGATGGCGTCCACGACAGGAGAAGTGGGAGAACTCCCCGACTACGCCAACGAGCAAGTCTTCCAACGAAATCGACTGCCTACGCGTGCATACTATTTGCCCCAGGAGACTGTGCTGCTGAGTGGTACCTGGGACTTTCACCTTGCTCCCACAGCTCAGCATGCGCCGAGTCCAGATGTTCCTATGGAGGTCGACCTCACTCCAGAAAGCCCATTTTCTATTGCATCCGATGCTACCATCCAAGCCAGTCTGGACAGTATTGAGGCGCCTTCACCTATCAAATGGTCTAAGATTGATGTACCTGGTCATTGGCAATTGCAGGGTCACGGTGCACCGCAATACACAAATGTTCAGTATCCATTTCCCGTGAACCCTCCTCATGTACCCACGGAGAACCTCACAGGAACGTACAAGCGTAACTTTCACATTCCCAGCTCGTGGCAAACATCAGCTAATCTCAGACTCCGCTTTGAGGGAGTCGATAGCGCATTCCACGTTTGGGTGAATGGAACTTCTGTTGGTTATCATCAAGGAAGCCGAAACTCGAGCGAATTCGACGTCTCAAATCTCGTCAAATTTGACTTCGAGAATATACTCTTTGTACGCGTCTATCAATGGTGCGACGGCTCTTACATTGAGGATCAAGATCAATGGTGGCTATCTGGAATCTTTCGGGATGTATACCTCCTCGCATTACCCTCTTCCAGAATTGAAGACTTCTTCGTACAGACAAGGCTGGACAATGAATACCGAGACGCATCGCTCGAAGTCAAGCTTGAGCTTACACTGGACTCTGAGGTTGACGTGTCATTGGCACTGCGAGACCCAAAGGACGGAAGACGTGTCATACAACACGCTGTGTTCTCTCCAAGTGCTGCTATTAGCACCTTTTCTCACACCTTGCACGTCACAAGCCCCAGAAAATGGACCGCTGAAAGTCCTGAGCTGTATGATCTGGAGATCTCGCTGCTTCCTCGAGGTTGTCGCGAGGTCATCCAAACTATAGAACAACGAGTGGGCTTCAGACAAGTTGAGATCAAAGATGGCCTACTCACCGTCAACGGCCGACCGATACTGCTGCAAGGCGTCAACAGACACGACCATCATCCACGCTTTGGTCGTGCTGTACCACTGTCATTCATTCGAGAAGATTTGCTTTTGATGAAGAAGCATAACATCAATGCACTTCGCTGCAGCCATTATCCGCCAGATCCTCGCATGCTAGATCTTTGTGATGAGCTAGGCTTTTGGGTCATGGACGAGGCTGACTTGGAATGCCATGGATTCTACGATGCAGTTGCTCGGCCTCTGGACATTCCGGAGGAGATGGACTATGAAGAACGAAAGAAGCTTGCCTTTCCTCAAGCCGCCGAATACACCTCGAACAATCCAGCGTGGAAAGCACAATATGTTGATCGCATGGCCGCTGTAGTGAATCGCGACAAGAATCATGCTTGCGTCGTCATTTGGTCCTTGGGCAATGAAGCATTCTACGGCCAGAATCACAAAGCAATGTACGAATACGCTAAGTCCATCGATCCCACTCGGCCAGTACATTACGAAGGCGATGCGAAGGCGATTTCCGCAGATATGTTCTCTTACATGTATCCGAGCGTGGAAAGACTAATCAAACTCTGCGAGACCGAAGGTATTACGAATGGGAAATTCGACAAACCAATAATTTTGTGCGAATACGCGCATGCGATGGGAAATGGACCCGGCAATCTGCAAGGCTATCAAGATGCCTTCCGCAATAATCCTCGCCTGCAAGGAGGGTTCATCTGGGAATGGGCCAAGTAAGTTGGACAAAGTTGTCCATCTTCGAGTGAAAGTGCTGATTATGTTTTTGTAGCCATGGACTATGGAGATCAGACAAGCATGGCAAATCGTACTATGCCTATGGCGGCGACTTTGACGAGGTCGTTCACGACGGCACATTTGTCATGGTATGCATCCGACGGAGAGTTGTTGTCAATTTCGTCACTAATTGAACATAGGACGGCCTCTGTTTTAGTGATCATACGCCAACACCAGGGCTGACAGAATTCAAGAAAGTCATCGAGCCTGTGAAGGTCGCATCTAAAGATCGAAAGCTATGGTTCCACAATTTGTATGACTTCGCCAATCTGGATCATTTGAGCGCAACATACAAGGTAGAATCATTCGGCGAAAAGGCTACACTGCTGTTGTCTGGCACTCTTGAGCTTCCAAACATTGGACCTGGCGAGAAGCACTCACTACCAATGCCAGAAGCCATCTTGAAGATCAGCTCGACTTCAGAGACCTGGCTGACCATAAGTCTCCGTCTGAAAGATGCACCAATCTGGAGCGATCAGGGACATGAAGTGGCATGGTCGCAACATCAGCTATCCACGGCGAAGAGGTCGAAAATAGTGCCGCGAGCACTTGCCGGTGGCGAGATTCTGCAGGTACGCACATCACGCACCGGATGGACGATTGGCTCAGCATCTTTCGAAATGACTTTCGACCGGGCGAGAGGCCAACTTCAATCATGGATTTCCGAAGCCAAGCCACTCATGGTTCCTGATGTTACGACAGATAGCGCACTGATACCTGGTTTCTGGCGAGCTCCCACTGACAACGATCGTCCTCGAGATGAGCCATATTGGAAACGCTTCGGCTTGGACATCATGACCTCGCAGCTTCGCTCTGCCCAGATCAATCGAATAGGGCCCGGCGAGGTAGAGATACAATGCACGACTTTCCTCTCACCTCCAGTATTGGATTGGGGCTGGATTGCCTGCATCACCTATCGCATCACCGCCTCAGAGACTCTGACTATTGATGTCAAGCTCAAGCCATCTGGCAAAAACCCAGAGACTGTTCCCAGGATTGGACTCGACCGGCGCTTGAACAAGACACTCGCAAAAGCAGATTATGTGGGTCTTGGACCAGGAGAATCATACCCCGACAAGCAGACGGCTCAGCGAATGGGCGTCTACACTTCGCGAATCACAGATCTTTCTACAGAATACGACGTTCCACAAGAGAGCGGAAATAGAATGGGCGCTTCGAAGGTGTTTTTTAGCGACGATGAAGGGCTAGGATTGACGGCAACAAGACTGGACGACAGTGCGAAGTTCTCATGGGCAGCAGGATACCATACTCCTCAGACTCTGGACAAAGCCAAACATCCTTGCGATCTGGTCGACGAAGATGTTCTGCTGCTACGACTGGATGTGGCTACAGCTGGCGTTGGATCTGGTGCCTGCGGTCCTGGCATTGCTGAAGAGCACCAGGTCAAGTGCCGAGGAACAGCCTTCACGTTCCAAATGCAGAAGATTAGAGTGCGTTAGGGTGAGGTGATATCCATTCTTTCGCCGAAATGTTTGCCTACGATCACGAACACTTGTGGAAGAATTAGACCGGCTATATTGATAGAATTCGGAAACAGGTGGGGTATGCATGTCACAATCAAAATCTCGGCAGCTTCTGCTAAGTGCTACAGTAACACCCCTGGGATTGTGCCTGGTCGAATCTTGCGATGTGGTGCGGCACTACGGGCCAAATGGGAACGTGACATTGCATCCCGGTCATCGCCAGACTGTCGACGCAGATCTGTCACTCCTCGCGGGCCAGGAACATGTTGTCTCCACAGCAACTCCACCACCATTAAATTCCGTGGAGCAATTGTCCGGAGGCGTCAAGTGCGTGTGTCCGTCTTGGATACGAATGATGAGAAGCTATATGTGAGGGCTCGCATTCCACAGTGTGAAACGACGAAACATTCAGGGCTACACGCAAGATGTTGACACGGCTTCTTGTCGTCACCACAGCATTACTGGATCTGGTCAACGCCAGCCTAAGAAAAGTAGAACTCCAAGCAAGGCAAGATGTCTGGCCTTTCGCTCCCCTCAGAACCTCAGGCCGCGACATCATCGATACAAGAGGTCACAAAGTTGTATACGCCGGGATCAACTGGCCAGGAGCTGCAGACGTGATGATTCCAGAAGGCCTTCAGTATCAATCCATATCAACTATCGTCTCGAAGATCAAAGAGCTCAGAATGAACGTGATACGTCTGACATATGCAATCGAAATGATCGACGACATCTTCAACTCAACCGCCGACTCCACGCTCTCTGGCGCACTGACCAGAGCCCTGGGTCCCGAAAACGCAACCACCATCCTCAATCAGATCCTCACCCACAATCCCGATCTCTCGGCAGAAACGACTCGTCTCCAAGTCTTTGACGCCATAGCGGCAGAATGCGCAAAACAAGAAATCTACGTTCATCTTGATAATCACATGTCCAAAGGTACCCCCTCCCAATCGCACACATCTCACTCCTTCTCACCCTCCCCAACAACAGACTAACCGGAGTCTTCATCAGGCGAATGGTGCTGCTCCACCTCGGACGGAAACGGCTGGTTCGGGGACACGTACTTCAACACAACACGCTGGATCCGCGGATTGACCTACATGTCCAGCCACGCCTTCTCCTGGCCCGCATTCGTCTCGACCGCCCTCCGAAACGAATTTCGACAACCTGACTCTCCATCTCCGGTCCGCGAAAACTACGGCTGGAAAGATTGGTATCCCCACGTGTTGGCCGCCGCAAATTCCATCAACTCGGCGAATTCGGACCCCCTGATTTTCTTCTCCGGTTTGGGGTTTGATACTGATCTTGCGAATGTTACTGCTGGTACATATATCCATGACTTTCCCCACACAATTGGCTGTGTTCAATTTGAGGGGGGGTTCCAAGACATAGTCTGACCGTGCATATGCAGGACTTGACCTTGGAAACGGGCAAATTTTCAACATCACAAATTCCACTTATTCTGATAAGATTGTGTTCGAATTACACAGTTACAATACTGGGTATAGTGGGTCTTGTGAAAGCTTCAATATGTATGAGCAAGGATATAACGCTATGGATGTTGGGGAGGGGAGTTCAGCGAAGAATATTGCTCCGGTGAGTAATGCCCCCCTCCGAATCGTCAAATATAGAAGAATCTGAAACTGATCTGCGTTTTCGTCAAGGTCGTTTTGACGGAATTCGGCTATGAGCAGAATAGTACCAACTTCAAGAAACCTTATCCGGATTGTATCAAAGAGTACCTCACATCTTTACCGGGAGGGCCGGGAGGTTGGATGCAGTGGGTTTTAGCTGGGAGTTACTATGTACGCGAGGGCATGCAGGACTCTGATGAGACTTGGGGTTTGTTTAATCATAATTGGACAGGCTGGAGGTCGGAAGAGGCAGTTGAGCAGTTCACCAAAGCATTTGTGGAAGAGACACTTGGTGTCCATTAGAGCCCGCAGAAATTTTTACGTAGCTTTTGTCTCGTGTTCCGCACCCATCTCACATACTAGGTCGAGACCATTCCACTGCCTTCCATTTCTACAATCTCTTCTGACTCACGTAGACCACCGAAAAACTCATCGCTGTTCTCATCTTCTTCCGCATAAGGTGGGAGACCAGCGTAATGGTTGATCCAGTTCAGGACAACTTTGTGCCAGACAAGCGAATTCTCAGGCTTCAAAACCCAATGATTTTCGTCTGGGAAGGTCAAGAATTTCGATTCGACCCCTCTGGCTTGCAGAACATTGAATGCAGTCAGACCTTCTGCGATGGTAAGGCGATAGTCCTTGCTGGAATGGATGACGAGTTGAGGTGTTGACCAATTAGCAAAGTGTTCGGATGGATCCCACTGTCGCCAAGCAGATGTCGACGAGGCGCCAAAGTTGGCATGACTTTGAGCAGCAGCAGCAGCAGATTCTGGCTCGCCTGGTGCAGGCTTGAAGCCGGGATCGTACCATGGCGTGCCACCAAGATCGTAGAAGGGAAAGTAGAGCTCTTCTGTCGCGAGCATGCCACCGGTGAAAGAGGTGATGCCGTCATGGCAGACGAGTGCTTTGAATTGCCGGCCGAGATCATGGCCTTGGATCCTGTCCGAAGTCAGCATCTCGATTGCGAGGTCAAGATATCGCCAGGCTTACCAATTCATCATGTAGCCGCCATAGCTTGCCCCAAGCGCTACAGCGCGATTGTGATCGGCCTCGGGAATGTTCGCCTTTGCCCAATCGAAGACGTTCACAATGTCCTGATACGGGTCACCACCCCAATTGCGCCGGATAGCATCGGTGAATGCCTGCCCATATCCCGTGCTCCCCGTCGGATTGATTGCTATCACAATATAGCCCTGCTCAGCGAAGACAGCCGGGTTCCAACGAGTGGACCAGCTGTCGCCCCAAGCACCTTGTGGACCACCGTGAATCAGATATGCGACAGGATAGGTTTGAGTCCTATCGTAGTTGCTAGGATAAACCACAATGCTGTGGACCTCTTCGTTGATTCTGGGATTACTTGCAGGAGTCCATATGGAAGAGATCTGTCCCGGGTTCAGGCCGAACTTGCGGCCGTCTTGAGAATTGGAGTGAGTCCAAGCAAGTAAGGCGTCAGTGTGAGGACGACCTGGATGTGGGGCAATAAGAGGGTCGACAATGGCGTAGAACGAATTGTCGCTGAGAGAGCTGCCGGTCACGAAAATACGACCATCCGGAAGTGGTCGTACGTCAGCAATATATCCCCGATGAGTCAGGATGCGAGGTTCTTGCCGAGCCAGATCTCCTGAAATCTGGAAGAGCTTTCCCGTCCCATACTCCTCTGCCGTTGCAAGCAAATGTCTCCCATCGCAACTCCAGACGATAGATGCGGGACTGCGATCCCAGTCACCCATTTCTGTTTCGGCGAATGCTCGCAACGGGGTCAGATTTGGGCCTGAAAGATCTGGTATCACCCAAATGTGATTCTTATCTGCTTCGTAACCGCGAGTCTTCATCATCAGGAATGCAGCCTTGGTCCCGTCTTGGCTGAAGACGGGTGAAGATGCGGCACCTTGGAATCCAGGCACGATGACTTGTTGAAGGAGAGACGTCTTTTTGCTGGCCCAATCGCCGACTTGTACGATGTACACATTCTCCTAAAGCGGCCAAGGATAGCGTCAGCATACAATCTCATGTCATCCTGACTTCCTCCCTACCGTGGTGTTCAGGGCCGGGTTCACATGTGGATCTTTCGATACGAATATGATGGCATTCTTGCTCAGATCGAAGTGGTCAGTGCCGCCAAAAGGCTGAATGGGGCACTCTAGTCCTTCAGGGATGGCGTTCGAGAGATGGGACAGTGTGAATTTGGCTCGGTGGGACTTCCTACTGATCTGGCCGTACCAAAGTGCATTTTTCTCTTTCGTGCTCCATTTGTCCCAATGCCTCACATATAGACTGCTGTAGAGCTTGGCAGTCGAATGAGTCTTGGCTGCCTTCTCCGGGTTGTAGAATGCGGCATCGGGCGAGACTGGTGCCGAGACAACGACGGCATAGTTGTGCTCGTCCAGCTGCTTGAGCTTGAGGTTCGAAGCGGGTGCCGGGATGTTGCCGGCTATGTAGGAGTGGCTCTGGCGTAGCTTGGGCTCCGGGACGGCGGCTGGCACACTTGCAATGCGCAGGCTCGTGGTGCCATCCTTCTCGGCTTGAAGGCAGGCAAAGGTAGCATCGTGCAGCCAGTTGAGGTCGGAGATGTCGTCGTCTTTGCCTAGCGCCTGGCTCTCTCCGCTCTCCACGCTCAGCACTCGGAGCTCCGTGCTTTTGCTGTGAGTCTCGAAGCTGTAGCTGCTGACGGTGTAGAGGACGTGGGTGCCTGGGGCATTCGGGACACCTGCACTCCGTCGCGGCGCCGAGAGCAGCACCTTGGGAGTGAAGTTCATGGCACGTCTGACCATTGGGGCGGCGGTGCGGCGCTGCGAATGGGATTGCGAATGCGAATGGGAATGTGGGCGTCGGCGTCAGCGTCAGCGTCGGCATCCGTCTGAGGCATCCATTTCTTGAGGTGTCGATGCGGGAAGCGGGGCATCCAACAACCTAAAAGCCCCGGGAAGGCACGCACGTCGCAAGGAGGCAGGTACCATCATCACACATCTGCTGCTGTATCCTACCACCGCTATTCCATGTCCAACGCCGCCTCACCATCATCGCCCGATGGTAAAGCTGCCACCACTTCTTCCACCATTGATATGACTTGGTCAATGTCTGGCCGATGTTCTGCCTCCACCACCAGACACTTGCGCACCACTTCTTTCACCCCTTCTGATATCGAGTCTTCTCGCGGACCAGCTGTGCCCACATCGCTGACACGCTGCTTGCCTCGCTTCGCCTCGGCTGGACCTTCATCAGGGAATCTCCAGTCACCGCCCAGAACGCAGAGCGACAGTGAACCACCCGTCTCTTCGCTTCGTGCTTCAAATGGCGATTTGCCGACCAGGCACGCGTACAACGTGCATCCAAGACTCCATATGTCCACCTTGGTGTCTATCACGCTCCCAGTCTTGACATCGAATAGCTCTGGCGCTCGATATGGCATCGTGCTGTGCTCCGCCGCCTGATCTTGCACCTGCAATGCTAGCGCTCGACTCGTGATGGGTGTTGGCGAAGGCGCCAGCGATCCGAGGTCCATCAATATTGGCTGTGTGCCAGTGTCCGAAATCATGATGTTGCCAGGTTTGATATCTCGATGCGCGTAGCTTCTCATGCCGCCCTCTGCCACGCCTTCTTGTGCAGCCATGACTTCGCCATCCATCAAGGGCGCTTGAGCATCATCGTCATCATCGTCTCCTCTTTGCGATCGTCTTCTGCTCTGATTTGCATGTACCGTCCCCTCTTCTGCTTCCGCGTCTGGTCGCACCTTCTTTGCCTTCTTGCGACTCGCCTCTCCACCGGGTGCGCCCTTGACACGATATTGGTGCATGGCCTTGAGCGCGCGACATACCCCGAGGAACAAGACCATCAATCGACGTTCGGGGAAGCGCGCGCGATTGACGAGATTCGCGTTGATCGCATCTTGTAGATTGCCCCGGCGGTAGTATGGGAGCAGAATGTAGACAGTTTTGTTGCTGGGGTCGCCGCGTTCGCTTTCGACGCTGTGGTCAAGGGCATGTATTATGTTCGGGTGAGGCGCGAAGAGGCTGTATGCTTCGACTTCTTTCAATGCTTGCGCCACCGACTCTTGACCAAATGGACATCGTATCTTCTTGAGCGCGTATAAGGTCGGGTCGCCGGGTGATTGCACCAGATAGACGTAGCTGAAACCACCTTCGCCAAGCAGTCGCAAGATCTTGAACGATCGGCCGTTGATCTTGAGTGATGGTGTCTTGGGAAAGCAGTTGAAGCAGTTGCCCAGTTGCCAGAAGCCGTCAAGGACATAGTGAGAGAGTTGTTCGACCAACGTTGGCGAGGGCATCTTGTCCAGTGCAGCTCACAAGTCGGGAAGCTGTCTCAGAGGGCTCGAAAGCCGGCCATGCATGCGCGATGAAGGAGGCTTGAATCGATGCTGACGATTGTCCACGACGACGAGCTGAGCTGTCATGGACCCTTGTGCCAGCCAGCCTTGGCACGCACGGGCATCGATCTACACCAACACATCCTGCACATCGCATATTCTCCTCTGCCTGAGCTCCGACACCATTACCGCCTCAAATCTCACGTAGACATTCCTTCTGGTAGCATTATGTTCGCGATCTTGGAGGCGGAATGGCTGTACCTGTCGCAGAGGCTAAGGGCAAGCGCGCACGAATGGAAGCCCGTCAAGAAGTTAAGATCAGAGGATCAAAATATTGAACTGGTAATACTACAACCTAAGCAGAATAGGTGAAATACCTTATCAAGACTAGGGTAGCCGACGGCGATATTGAGTTGCCCGACACATGCTTGGCTTGCCAGATACGGCAGCTATCGTGAAGATAGGTCATCGCAACTCGACATCTTTCGACTTCACATTCACCACCTATCTGGACTTGATCGGCTCTGCTTGTTGGATGCAAACAGATCCATTCAACAACATGTCAGTCGTAACACTAGGAGAGTAAGTAGTGTATCACCTTTCTTATCCCTCCCATGAGAACCAACTAACAGTAATTTGCCTCCAGCTACCCATCAACACTGGCATCCGAAGCAGTGACTTCCCTCGCTGCTCAGTCAGGACTGAAGCTCAAAGACTCTCACATCAAGGACTGGTCTCTTCTTCTCGGCTCCTTAGGCAGTACCATCGACAAAGTTTCAAATGCAGAAGATTATACTCTCAAGCCTGATCTCAATGCATACCCCAGAACAAACGTCAGGGTCCCAACTGACGATGCAGAATCTGATAAAGGTGGCTGGGCAACTCTCTTTGAAGCCAAGGCTGTGAAGCCGAAAGGTGCGTTGCTGGAAGGCAAGACGATCGCATTGAAGGACAACATTGCCTTTGCGGGCGTCAGGTGTACGAATGGTACGAAAGCGATCGAATGGACTCCTGAGATCGATGCGACCGTTGCAACGAGAATTCTTGATGCTGGCGGGCTGGTGACAGGAAAAGCTGCTTGTGAGAATGCTTGTGAGTATAGATCACCTTTTGCCTTGACAGGATCATCACTAAAGCCTTCTTCTTCACCAGGCATGGAAGGCGTCTCTGATACATCTTGTACTGGTAAAGTGCAGAATCCCTATGCGGATGGCTATTCCTGTGGAGGATCCAGTTCAGGTAGCGGAAGACTGGTAGGTTCGGGCGCTGTCGACATGGCCTTGGGTGGCGATCAGGGAGGAAGCATTCGAGTAGGTTTATACCGACTGCAGGCTGGTGATAGGTTACACTGACCCCATCGCTCCCCTAGATTCCCGCTGCCAACTGCGGTATTGTGGGACTGAAACCTACTTGGGGACTTGTGCCATACACTGGCATCTTGTCACTCGAGAGCACGATTGACCACGTAGGACCAATGACAAGAACCGTCCGAGACGCCGCATTGTTATTGGATGTCATCGCAGGCAAAGACGGCATCGACGACAGACAGCCCTACTTCCTACCAGAGGCCTACATGAAATATACCGCAACTCTCGACAACTTCCTCTCAACTGCTCCAGGAGACAGGCCACTCCAAGGTATCAAGCTCGGCGTGCTATCCGAAGGCTTCGATTTCCCGGGCATGGAGTCCAGCGTCTCCTCCCTCTGCAAACGCGCAGTGGACAAACTCTCCACCCTCGGCGCAGAAATCAAACAAATCTCCATCCCTCTCCACAGCCTTGCCGCAGAAATCTGGATGCTTTCCCTCCCACTTTCAGGGACAAAAAGCGGCCTACTAGGCCTATCCGAAGGTCGAAAAATGTTGTACCTCAACGACCGTCCGCCTCTCCCGTCTCTCACGCAATCACAATTCGACGCTCTCGGCCCCGGAGCTCAAAACCTCTACATGCGATACCTCTATCTGAACTCCAACCCTGCTTTGAAAAGCTCCATACACGGTAAAACCAATAATCTCCTACGCCAAATCAACGATGCTTATGATGACGCACTCAAAGATGTGGATCTCCTCGTCATGCCAACTTTGCCATCTCCAGCTTGTCTACTCTTCGAAGATCCCTCGAGTGTAGGACCGCTCGAGAGATTGGGGAGGAATGTCGGATTGGTGACGAATACTGCGCCTTTTGATTCTACGGGACATCCGGCGCTGACTGTGCCGGTCGGTTTTGTGGATGCTACTGACGAAGGAGGAAAGAGGAACGGGGTGAGATTGCCGATTGGGATTCAATTTGTGGGCAAGAAGTTTTGTGAGAATGATGTTTTTAGGCTTGCGGCTGTTTGGGAGGGGAGCGTGGACTGGAAGACGTTTGGATAAGTAGTCAGTAGGAGCGATTATTTCTGTGAGCTTTTGGTTAAGGCAGTGTGGATTGGAAGACGGTTTGATTCATGACTCTAGAGCTTATGCCAAGATGATGCATCACTGGGTATGCATCGCCTCATTTCTTAGATCGCGCAACCTCCTTAAAGAACTTTGCCGTCTCTTTTCCCTAGCGAACATTGATGATAGGCCTCATGGCATCTTCGTATTCTCGCAGATCTTCTCCATCAGGTCACTGCATGCAGATGTCGAGCGGCGTATCCTTATTCAAATGGTCCGGCAGCCTTCGCATCTCAGACACTGGATACGTTTTCGAAGCATCCTTCTGCGAGCGACGGCTCTGCTCATTGATGACTTGATAGAGCCCATCATATCGAAAGCCACTATAGGTGTTGTTCTGCTTGTCCACCATATTACATTGGGAAGGCCGAGATCCGATACACGTAGACACTCAGATGAAGGAAGCTACACACGTACACGAGCTCAAAGCGATACACGCCTGATCTGGAGGCAGGCTGGTGCACACACTGCGCTGGAAGCGAGCACTATGGTGTCCATCAAGCCAAAGGAGATACCTGCTGAGGAAGCCATGCTACCCAAAATAGCAAGCGTTGTCAGATCCAAGAACTGTGGTAATTTCGAGTTGACATTGGATGTCATGTTCGATTCGGAGGAGGCATCTCTGCGAGTGAAGCGCGCAAACTTGCTCACCAATGCGACCACCCGCAAGCTGTACAACGTCGAGGACGACCAGATCTTGACCAAAATTTACCTCGATCCAGGTAACTTGTACTGGTTGATGACACCGGCCCCGTGACGAATTCTACTTCAGCACTTGCGTGGAAGGCCACGACCAAACGCCCTTGGCCTCAGGGTAGCGTTGGCGAGCGCGGTACACCAGGTACACAGCAGCATGCGCCTCTCTCCCGCTCCTGGTGCCGCCAATGGAGACCAGTGCGGTGGTACAACCCGTGGTCCAGGCGGTCGAACCAGCCCCAAAAAGTCACGAGCTGGACATCAAATCGTCGGCTGCCATTAAGAGCACACTACGAGAAGTTGAAGTTCGAAGCATCATGAAAGGTCCAAGGCATAGCATGGAATCCAGCGCCCATGTCAGCGTGCTCGAACCCATTCCAGCCGAAACCGGTTTGGTCGAAGGCTGGCTCAAAGGCCGCATACATCTCACTGGGATTGTTTGCTATGCCCGAGAGCTGTGAAGGCGGATTACCATAGAGGCAGCGAGCACGCTCGTCGGTGTTTTGGGGCAGGATATGACTCGGCATCTGCAAGTGGCCACTGTCCATCTATAGTTGCAACAGCTCCGGAATGAACGGAAACACCGGCATTTGTCGTCTGTGAAGGCTTGTAATTTGGATCCGTAATTGGTGCCATGTTCGAGGCACGGAATTGCCATCTGATAATGTCAATGCTGCGACGGATGCCAGAAATCTGCTTGACTTCGCTTTCCAGTATGCTCGAGGTTACTGCGAGGCGCTTTGCTGCGTTCTGTCGGTCTAGCTGCGAATGCGATTTGATCTCTTCGAAATTCCCTGTAGCAGCCGTGTAGACGCAATAGCTGACCAGATATGTCAGTTTCGTCCACTGGGATGATCGTCCGAGGACCCTCTGTGCCAGGAAGTGCCATAACGGACTGGCTGTGGGCAGTTCTTCCCAGCGAACTCATCCTCGGAGCAATGCTCGTAGCAGCATTCGGCAAGCATGACGGATTCTTGCAATCACATCGCCATTCCGCTCTCTTTTCGCAGATCCGATGTCTCCCATCCTATCCAGGATAGCGAGCGTGTCAGAACACCTTGCACACATGCTCGTTCGACGACGGTGTTTCAACTGGAGCGATCTTATGGAGTTGGCGTCTCAGCGCATATGGATTGGTTGAGTGTAGGTTCTACGCCAAATCGCTTTGGGTACAACAATGCCAAGAAATGGGAGTGAAATTGTGGACCTACGTTCGTGCACAACATCTTTGTGTATCAGGGGACTTGGCAATAGTCGCGATTCATGAGACGATGAGGTTCTTCTCACTTTGATGCTGTACCGCAATGTATGCGCGGAAACCTTGCCGCAGTACATATTTTCATCACGAGCTCTATATGTTGGCATCTTTCAGCACGGACCAATCAGAAGCTGTCCTGGTGTAGTGTAAGCCTGTTTCGCTCTATCAATGCGACCGAACCATGTTCTAACATGAAACAGTGGTTATCGTAAGCTTACCTGCTGTCCTGGACACCTCGACCGTTCCTAACGATGGTATAGACGTCAGTCTAACACACTGAAGGTCGCGTAAGTGGTGGAGTCGTACCAACATGCGCCTTGCGAGATGATATCTAACGTCCCAACAGCGGTTCAAGTCCGGCGGACAGTAGATCTCATCGATGGATGACGGTCTGTCATGAATGTTCGCACACGATCTTCATTTTTTTGGTTTTTGCCCTGATAGCACAGCCATGACATGCCCTTTTGGAGGCCGATACCACACCTCTGCGGTTTTTCAATCTGGTCCTTGTGATTGAGTCACTGAGAAGATGCTACGCGGGACTTCGACGCTTATAATCACATGGCTCAGCCATCTGTGGGCTGCCATAATGTGAAGGTCAGAAGGTGATGCCATATTGTTCTCCTGCTACAATAGGCGTCGAGCAAAATCACGCTGGCCCTACGATCGTTTGGTTTCACTGGTCTCTTGCTTCGATTTCGACATGGGAATTGGTCAACGCTTCGATGCTTTTCACTTATCTCTTGCTTCGATTTCGACATGGGAATTGGTCAACGCTTCGATGCTTTATCAAAGGATCCACGACGGTGAGAATCTGCGAATACAAGGGCTTCTGATTCCATATATCGTTGGTAAAGAACGAAGGCTCGGTCGCGACTTCTTTGCTCGTACGCGTGTGTGTGTGAAAAGGACTTTCTCGAATACGATACACTTGATCGCCGACCCTTTTGCGTCTCTAGCACAGCAGTTTCGAGGCCCGAGCAGCACTTCCTCACGAACACGAAGGTCTGTTACTTGGAGCCCTCGCAGCATTAGACGGGTTCGTCTGTCCGCATCCTCTCGCCGCGCCCGTCACGGTGTCATCGACGGCTGCATCGTATGCATGGCCGCAATTGGGATCACTGCATGGCAAATTTAGCATCGAAACAGTGTTTCTGCACGTTTCGGTAACACTGCTTACCTTGAGCCACCGCTTGCATTGTTGAACCACGAGCAAATGTCGTGCGAGAAGCAGTCTTGCGTGTATGCATTGCCGACCGCTGTGCCAGTGCATCCCGCGCCACATCGCCCATTGCAGCTGTAGCTATAGTGCCTTCACGTCAATGACTGATCGACACCAAACGCATCCGTACTCACTCTCCACCGTTGACAGAGTTAGTGCCAAAGTTGCTTCCGACAACTCCGGTCCATGTACATGTCTGACCTGCAGAGTTGGTCCATCTGGCCGTAGCTGTTGAGCCGACCTTTAGACATGTCACGCTGCGTCTTTCGAGATTTGCCGCTGTAGCTGTGGCTATAATCGTCAAGAATGCATAGATCAGAGAGGGCATGATGGAAGGTTGCTGCGAGGACGCACGAGGTAGCGGCCAGGAAGCCACTCTTATACTCGTGGCTATGACATGGCTGTTTTGCTTCCTCGGCCGGCGAATATTCTGCTGTCCATGTTTTAGCTTACAAGTCTTGGTATGTCGCGATCGTAGTCCTAAGTCGCGCGATTATCCTGGGCCTACAACGTCTTGAGCCGAATATTGCTGAGGAGAATTCTGGCGCAGGTCCGCTCATAGTTCAAAGGGAAGGCTGCAACGCGAGTGTGCGAGTGAATTGGCTTATTCCCTACTGACGAAAACAGATCAAGCACGAACGCCTGAACTCCTACTGGATGGACTCTAGTAGCGTCATAGAAAGGAGTCCATATGGGGTCGCGCGTGTCAAGACACTAGTGGCCGGACACCGGACAGCGAGCGATCTTTCCGTAGCGAACAGAAGGCCACTTCACGTCCGATGTGCGCTAGCTTCCGCGCTATATGTACAGATGTCGCATGCTCACATTCTTCTCGCGTATTACACAAGACAGGTTGGGCAACGGCGACAGGACTGTCCAGTGCGGCGGCGCCGCAGCTCCCGAGTCTTTCTTCTCTTGCGATTACAGCGCGTCGAGAAGTACATGGAATGTACTGAGCTGTAAACGGCCTGGAGATGCAAGATACGCAGTTGCATGGTGGGTGCGGAGGATATGGGGTGGCACAAGCACAGTCGCGTAAGGTTTGAGGACGGAGTGCCCGATGCTCGGCTGCTGGTGGAGCTGTGGCATGCGGTCTTTGACTGAAGTATCGCAGCCGACCTTGGGCGTGGTAGAGGCATGAGGCATGAGGCATGAGCTTAGTCGACGGTAGTGGCCAGTGGCCAGTGGGTGAAGTGGAAGACTTGCGCGTGAAGCGAAGCTGCGATGCGAGTGAGTGAATGAATGCATGGAATGCCAAGACAAGCCGATGACCCACTCCCACTCCCACTCCCACTCTCACTCTCGCGTCAACATCCCGGCTCACGGCAACACAACATCCTTCTCTGCCAACATCGGCAGCCGTCTCTCAGTCTCTCACACTTCCGCTCGTCTCAGCCTGTGAATCTCCAATAGCCCTTGGTCGAGACCACAGACTCTTCCGGATGACCAGAAAGGCTGCAATTGCATAGCAGCAAACAATGTCACCCACGGATCGCCTCACTAATCACCATGGTCGACAGTAGCAGATTTCCAGCCACGTATGGAGCTGTGAGATAAGTGTGGTAGCATTCAAGGCCGCCGGAGTATCACGCGCAAGACCAAGACGCTCGGCACATTCGCTGCACGCTTTCTCCTGCTTGTGCCGAAACCACGAGACATCACCACTATACATAGCTGATACTAGCTGTGTAGCTAATATGCTGTGTCAAGCCACCGGAGGCCCCATCGAATGTCACGGTGCCTCTGGTGCCAGCGTGGCTGGTCGCACGAGTTGCCAGAGTCGCTTGGCGATATTCTTAGTTTCACGGCGATTTCGCCACTCGCCATTGGACACTAGCGTCTCACTGGTGTAGCCAAGACTATTTTTCCGAACTTTAGTATGACTGCGCATGCTCAAGAGATCGTAAATCGGGCGAGAGCTGTGGCTGTGATGCAGGCAGCTATTCACTCGGAGCACTGGGTCATTGTGGGCACTCCGAGCGGGATACGACACACTTTCTGGAATAGAAGTGAGGGAAGAACTGGGCACGATGCTAAGTCAAAGGAGAGCGAGAGCTTATAAGATCCTCATTCCTGCTCTGGTCTGAGGCATCAAACTTGTCTACACTTTGAAGCTTTTGTCCAAGCCAAGCCACTCCAAACCCTTTCCTCTCTGACTTCTACTCGAATCGAGATCGGTCTCCTCACCAATCGACACCATGAGGGTCAATCTCATTGCCGCAACGCTAGCGATCACTGCCATTGCCGCCCCTCTACAAAAAAGACAATGCTTCTTCGACCAGAATGGCGTTCAGACTTGCATAGACAACCCAACGTGCAGCACGAATGAGGACGGAGTGACGACTTGTGTCAGTAAGAGAGACGCTGAAAGCATTGTCAAGCGACAATGCTACATCAAGGACGGTGTCCAGACCTGTATCAACAACCCAACCTGCACCACACACGAGGACGGCACTGTCTACTGTGTATCAAAGCGAGACGAGAGCTCTTCGAGTCAGAAACGCCAATGCATGGTCGACGAAAAGGGCCAGTCAATCTGCAATACACAGCCCCAATGCTACACCAATGACGATGGCTCAGAATACTGCGTTCTTAAGCGTGATACAGATGCTGCTCTAGACAAGCGACAGTGCTGGATCGACAAAGAAGGGAAGCAGTTCTGCAGCACAGAGCCAACATGCTCCATCGACGAGGACGGAAACAAGGTTTGCATTTTGAAGCGCGAGTCAGCTAGTTCTGCCACAAAGCAAAAACGGCAGTGCATGATCACCGAGAGCGGTGAGAGTGTCTGCAACACAGTGCCCACATGCAGCACCGACAAGGATGGCAACGAATTCTGTGTGCTAAGACGAGACGTGGAGGCCGCAATGCAGAAGCGACAATGCTTCATTGACGTCGATGGCGAGCAGTACTGTAGCACGGAGCCGACATGCTCGATCGATGAGAACGGCAACGAGGTCTGCACTTAGAAGAAGGATCTTGCATATTCTGCCAGCATGAGAACTTACGGGGAGATGGAAATGAGTACGCACGACATGAATAATGACGACGTGAAATGATTGCATGATCAAGGAGAAAATAGAATGTCAGCTTAATGTAATTGACTTGAAAAGATTGCTCTTCCACACCGCACAAGAATCATTTTCCACTGGCCACCCATTACTTATTATCGGGTCATACAAGGCTGACAGCAAACAATATCAATCGTCCAATCAAGGCTGATACTGAAACCTCGGGCTATCATCACCCATCGCATCAACCTCTTCCTCAGTCTTACCAGCCATTCTCCAGTCTTCCAAACCCATGGCCCGTCTCTTGTTCATCCAGCGATAATAACAACTCATTCCGAGCATGATGGCACAGCCTGCAGTGACGAGCCCCATACTGACCGCATAAGCCATGATATACTTCGGACCATCTTCACTCTTGAATAGAAACGGTACCGAACAGCCACCCATATTCGTGAAAGCACCCCAAATGGCGATGGTGTACGCTCTCTTGGCCCATCGTGGTTTGTTGGCCGGTAGCCACGCCAGAGGTAGGCCATTGCCTGTGTACAAGCCGATGGCAATGACGAAACAGCCTGTGTAGCTCAATGCGGCGGAGTGATTTGCAGCCAGCATGCCGTAGCCTACGACCGCGATCATGTTGAACGTGGTAGCGAGGAGACCTCTCTGCTGAATGCGATCCGATATCCGAGCCATTATCAGGTATACAACCACACCTGCCGCGTAGACAGGTACCGTCAAAGCCTGGGTTTTCCCAGCATCCCAGTTCCCGATGGCTTTGATGATAGTCGGTAAGAATATCGAGAACCCATAGCTAAGAACACCATGTGCGAAGCCGGTGATGCAAAAAAGCCAGATTTGCCAGTCGTTGAGGCCTGCGACAACGTCTTTCCAGTAGAAGTGCTGCGCTGATGCAGTCTGGCCAGATTCGGATCGACGTACCGCAAGCAGTAAGCATCGCTCAGAACGTGACAGGAATGGCGTTTGCTCTGGTGGAGCAGGCAGCACAAAGTATGCTGCAATTCCAACCAAGGTCGTTGGGACCCCTTCGATAATCATGAGCCAGCGCCATGCCCCGAGGCCAGCAATGCCGTCCATGTGTTCGACGCCGTAAGCTATCAACCCGCCAAGAACGCCGGCTAGTGGCGAAGCGCAGAACAGCAGTGCTGTACGAAGGCCGAGCTGCCATCGAGTATAGAACATAGTAAGGTATAGTATCAACCCCGGCATGAGTCCGGCTTCGACGACTCCGAGAAGAAGACGGACAGTGATCAGTCCAGTGAAATTGTGACATGCTGCTGTACAGCTCGCAATGATACCCCATCCGATCGTTATGGTGGGAAGGAAGTAGTTGGGTCCGATCTTCTTGATGAGCAAGTTGGAAGGAATTTCTGTGATGCAGTAGGTGACGAAGAAGACGGAAACGGCAATTTGATACTGGTTGCCAACTAGTCCGAGATCTTCCTCGAATCCCATCAGGCGGGCGTTTCCGATATTGACTGCCACACGATCAGAATCTGCTGGGATGTTTCGAATATCTCGCCTCACCTCTGTCCAGATAGCTGCACATGTACAGTATAATGATCATTGGCATAATACGAAAGTCGATTTTGCGAGTCAATGCTTTGGTGTCGAGATGGCTGAGATCGAGCAGGCTCAAGCTGGATTCCACATCTCCTGTTGGACGCTTTGACTTCTCATTGAGATGGCGTAGCTCGGCGAAGTCGATGCTCGTGGAGTTTGTCGTTGATCGTCCTGTTTTATCGCTGTCTTCAGTTCTCGTAGACCTTGTCGATAATTGAGGCATTACTGAGAGAGGCATGTTATGGGCCGGATGGGCATGATACTAAGTGGCAATGGATTCGTCGACTACCGCTCTATGCGGCTCTGTGATTTATATCCACCATTTTCGAGTTTCGTCAGATGGTTGCAACTCAGCGCCGCGGGCAAAGCTTGACCGTATGCTGGCTGGCGGAGATTTGTCCAGCAGCACACCGTTTGTGAGATGCCCACTGACGGCATACTGCGCTACTAGCATCTTGTCGAAGTCTATCATGAAAGCGGCGGTCGGACAGTCGCCTTGAACATGGACGCATGCTGGCAGGCATGTGATGGCGACGTGAGAGGCAATATCTGGAATTTGGATTAACGCTTTTGACGCACAAAATACATCAAATGGGACTGATACCGGAGACGATGCAAGAAGCATATGTATACAGACGTACAGCCAAAAGCTCCCATGCCAGAAGCATGATCGTCCACCGCTAAGACAACAATGCAGAACGCAACAGAATATCGACGACCTGGTTGTGTCAGTACCTGCGCATGTCTCATTGAACGTGATCCTGCCAGTAGTCCTCGCCCATGAGATGCGGGCATCAGCCCTATGGTTGAGAATGATTTAGGTTATGTTCCGGGCGGATGGCACCCCAGAATGCACAGCACTTGCAGAAGATCTTCATGCCATGCATACGCTTGCCAGCGCATGTGATATTGAGTCGAACTTCAGTGGGAAATCATACGGTGTGACGCTCAACAGCTATCAAGTTCAGATGCTGCTTTCGTTGCGTCCGCTGCATTGATCTTGAGGGATTTTAACCGAAATTTACCTCAACCTCCTTACATTGGTCTCCCAGTCTATCATCCACGGTGATCTCCAGGTGTCGTAGTGTCAAGAGCGTCAATCGGAAGTAAGAGCTTGCCGTACTGCGCCTGCTCAAGAGCTCTGGTCGAGTTAGCAGCCAGCGCGCTTGATTTGTAGCAACTTCTGTGTGCTCGACGATGAAACTCGGCGCCACACTGGAACTGCGATCTCTCACGATTGGCATAAGGCTTAATGGTGAGGTCGATGCTGGGTAGTGAAGTTGAGCTTCAGCAGGGCAGTGCGGACTGTGATTATGCAGATGGCCTCTCGAATTGGCTTCACGAATTGCAGTGACAACGTCGGTCCTCTCTAGATGTTGCGTCCAAGTGGGCACGTCGATGCAATCGGTGAGGCTGCAGTGGAAGCTAAGGCTATGCAGACTTGCCTTTCGTAGGTGATGTAGAGCTGTGTGTCATTCCCATCGGATCGAGCGGCACAGCGATATGCAATACGACCACTAGTTGCCGCAATGTGAGAAGCAATGAGGTTGCTGGATGGAACGGTTGTCGAACTTGTCCACCGCTCAAATGATCTTCACAGGCCGATGAGCCTGTTATCCGTTCTTTGACAAACACGAGCACCCAGCCGAGTCGATGTTTCAAAGTCCGACCGAATGCTTCGATGGTGATGATATGATACCCACCGTTCTTGTGCACTTTTGTTGAGCACAAATTAGCGCGTCGGAGGAATCGAAGGCGAGGCTGCTTGTGGTGTACTTCTGTGCTTGCTCTCTTCGCCCGCTGATCTTGACTACACCCCAAGCTCTTTCGCCAAGCTGCGCTCTTTCGCTGGCGCAGTAGCATGATGTCCCGGTCCTCGGAAACAGCACTCCTCGAAGTCTATACTGGCACCACAGTCTGTCGCAACGTCAGCTTGCAGTGGGAGGTGTATCTCTGTGACAGCATCTAAGTCCACGCCCAGAGGGCATACGAAGACGTCGACCATCGAAGCTATTTGGGACCTGCGCGTGAGATTAGTGATACCGGGACAACGGACTACTTCTCAGGTCTAGATGGTCTCGTCGTGAGCAGCGACTCTCCCCACGTATGGTACAAAGAAGACCGCCCGCGCAGACGGGTAACTTAGCTGCGACTGGCATCCGGAGTCGGATCGTGATTGCAGACCCGGGCGTGTATGCTGCTGCTGGACTTTGTATTCCGCTACTGATGTGATATCTCTTGCTCTCGCTTGCCAGCTTGACGTGCATACGCAAGGCTGTCCTCGTCTCTCCGAAGAGCTATGGCTTTCATTGCCGTGCGTACCGATACCCATCGGCTTTGGTAGACGTTTCCGTACGCCCTCATGCCGCATGGGATATTGGATCTTGGGCCGAGCCTCGATTGTCGTTCTTGTCATGATCCTGCAGTGCGTGATGTATGATCGTTGATCACCGACGATGGATGATGTTTCGGGAGTGTGTAAGCGAAAGAGTTCCGATGTATCGCTTCCAACGCCACCCGCTCTATCATAGTCTCAAACTCTCGGCCTGAGTATACCGAATTGACTACGCTCTTCTAGACAGCCACGAGGCTGATCGCCAAGGATGGCGCTCAAGTATATACGCAGGAACTGGGGCTGCTTTGCCTGACATCTCCCCCGACCATTGCATTCCTTACCATTCGAACGCATTACCGCTTAACCCTTGGTCGACCCTCAAGATGAACCGCATCGGCTTGATGCATCCTTCCACACTGACTGGAAAACACAACGCAGAGACTAGTGCCCTCTACCAGGCATTGTCGGACCATGTGGATAGACATCTCAATGCGGCCAATAACACCTTCAGATTGCCTTCAACTGGAGCCATGGTTGGACAATTCGCCATATTGCTGCACAGTCCGAAGATTGGAAGATCCTTCTTGGAGCTTTCCGACGCCTTGCGCGAGCTACCTGGTCTTACTCCACGGACAAGAGAAATCATTGCACTTGTCGTTGCCACCAACGAGAGATCTGCCTACCAGACTTACAGCCACGGACGGCTGGCCATGCAGAGAGGACTTACTCAGAACGAGCTGGACTCGCTCTGTGCCGGCCTCTACTCGCATAGCTTTACTGAAGCAGACAAGGCCGCGTACGCAGTAGCACGAGAGCTCTGCGTCTCTTCTGGACCACTGTCTGATCGAGTCTGGAACGAAGCAGTGACTGTCTTAAGCCGCGAGGGAGCTGTTGCAGTAGTACATTATACTGCATTTCACCGCTACGTTGCCACCCTGCTGCGAGGGTTCGACTCACAAGTCCCAGCTGCCGGTGAGAGAGTGGAATCAGAGAACATCAAGACTGAGTGACAGCGACAGTATCGCGGCTCAAAAACCTGGCTTCGCACTTCTGGAGTGATCTCGCGTTTTGCTTAGGACTCTAGCATGCCTAGCTGCGTACGCGATCCACTAGTGCGTCTCTGGACTGACGCATTTCATTCAGAACAGAAGCCCTTCAACGCCCTCAATCTCTCAGGCAAGGACAGCAGCCGACTCCCATCTTCACAAAGTGACGAACCTGGAGGTGCCCAAGCTCAAAGAGACAAGGTGTCGATAGACGAGAAGTAGAAAGGAGTGAGCATCGCTCCCACCTGTGTGTATCCAATGTCGCCATCCATGATCAGAAAAGAGCCAGTCAAAATCGCAACGAACCATGTATACCACACAACTCTGTACGAAAGAGAAAAAAAATACTCTAATCCATCAACAACATGCTCGCCCGCTAAGCCGAAAGCAACACTTATCCAAAAACAGCTTTTTCCATGCAAAGAGTTTCGGCCGTCCCACATCAAAATGATCATCCCTTCCTTCATGCCGTCACAGGCTGCTCAAGCGGAGGCCTCACATCGTCACCACCATACCGTCCAACAGTAACACGATCAACTTTTCTAGCACCATCCCTCACAGTCAAACCCTCCCAATAAAGCTTGTCTCCCAAATCATCTTCGTGCAGACATCCTAAGCCACCATTTGCAACCCATTGCGATACAGCGTCTCGTACGAAAGCCAGTTTGTCAGCGATTTGGTTAGCCTTCACCATTCGTTGTCTTACACGGCCTCCTTCGAATAGCAAGGCGTGGATGCTGTCGGCTAGGACTTGGCGTTGATTGATCTGTGTTGGTAGAAGGTCGCCGTTTTGCGAGAGGTGCGACACAGCTTCGGCAGTGAGAACAGTAGCTGATAAACTCTGACCATCTGCAGAAATGACGAGTTTGGTATGGTCTGGAAAGTGAACCTGGATGAAATCGTTAGTAAAAAATCGCTTTCTTGTGAGAAGATGTGCTCACCTGCAAGCAACCATCGGCAAAAGCCCAGACACCAACATTACCGATCCTCTGGTAAAACCGAACGAAGTTGCCATCATGGTTCTTACCCATATCTTCCTCCTGTCCGTCCAGCGATTGGCACATGTACCGGCCGAACTTCACCCAGAGCACACT
Organism: Pseudocercospora musae; assembly: GCA_001578225.1. NCBI lineage: Eukaryota > Fungi > Ascomycota > Dothideomycetes > Mycosphaerellales > Mycosphaerellaceae > Pseudocercospora > Pseudocercospora musae. The sequence goes on along the minus strand of LFZO01000104.1, from coordinate 47,292 downwards.
TAGTGTCCGTCTTCGTTCGGCTTCGACGGCAAGAGGTCCTTCCTTTACGCTGCCAAGACCTTTGTATACTTTGCGCTTGATACCTTCGAGGTCCCTATCTTCGAAGATCTCAAGCGGGACTTGCTCGATGCCAGCGAAATCTTTGTTCTTGCCGACTTTCTGCAACCATCTTTGGCCATTTCGCACGAGAACGTGGGTCACTGGTGTGGGTGTCTGCTTTGGCTTGGCAGTCGCATTGATTATGCAGCCAACCGTGCCATCGGAGAGGACATATCCTACTCCGTGTTTCCGACTGTAGTCGACCCACCGAGACACAAATGGCAGATTGGCAGACTCGTCGGGAATGTTGGATCGTAGACTCGATGTTGTCTTTGCTGAAGCAGACTTCTGCAGTGCCGTCGCAAGATTGGTCCGGAATAGAGAAAGTTTTTCGAGCACAGTTGCCGGGTCAGTACCAGGTACAGCTGGGTTGGTCTCCCGGCTGATCTCCTTGTTGACTTGTGGTAGACGTTTGGTGGCCATCTGTGGAGGTCGAGGTAGTCTCAGAGCTGGTGTTACAGAGGGCCCCTCAAGCTCATCTCTATTGTCCGACTCTGGATCTGAGAGGATTTCGATGACATTATCATTCGGAATCTTCTTTCGATACCGATGCGGCTCGGCCTGTTTCATCTCGTCAAGTGTCGCGATCGGTCCTTGCTCGACCGGAGGAGAGATGTTGCGCGAGGGATTTCGCGGTCTGGCCACCTTTGCGGCCGTGGGATGCATTGGTAATTGTTGTTCCACGGGAGGAGAGCTTGGTCGCTCTTTGATGGTCCTCGTTCCTCGAGGCCTTCTGGCCAAGCTAGCATCTGCACTGCGTTTGACCGAATTTGTCCTCGATGGCTTTTCTACTGGGTCTGAGCTCTGCTCCATCTTCGCCGTCTGGTATGATGCTGCTGTCGAGGACCCATTCTTGTTCTCCCTCATAGTGCTTCCTAGCGTCACTGTAGATGGTGCACTTGCAGCCGAAGCCGGTGCAGGTCTCATCCGGGAAACTCTCAAAGTAGCGGCCGAGGAAGGTCCAGAAGACGAGGAGTCTGGCTGTATCCGGACAGACTCATTCGACTTTGCAGCAGTTTCTTCACTGATAGTCCTTGCTGCCCGTCTTACAGTTCCACTTCTCGACGTTGCTGCTGCTCTCGACGGTGCTCTCGGCGGTGGCATTAGTGCAGCATCTCTTCTCGCCTTCTCAGGATCGGCCACTCGGGGTCTGGACGATGCAACTTCGTTCAATGCGATTTCTTTCAAGCTACGACTCGCTGCGTCCACCGAAGCCGTCGAGTTGTCGGGACTAGATCGAGCAGCATCAAAGTCGCTGATCATAGAGGTATAGACCACATCCTTGGGAATAGGCATCTGAGGTTGTCGTCCGAGTTGTGTCTCGCGCTCCATATCGTGGACAATGCTTCGCACTTTACGGCCGCCATTCAATGGGAACACCTTCCCAAGCTCGTACTCACCCACGCCCGACAGCTTGCACAAGTCAAACCATGTTTGGCTGTATCCTCGTCGAATGGTATCCGAGCTGGGCATTGCGACATCCCATTGTGGAGCGAGTGTTCGTGCGGTAGTGGGTATTTCGGGTGGGACATAGGCAATCTTGAAGAATGCGTGGCTGACGATCTCATCCGGAGAGGGTCGCTGCTCTTCTGACACCAGGATGCGTGACACCAAGTCTCGGAGATCAGTGCTCTGATTGTTCGTGGCACTCAGCTCGGGCCATGTATATGTTCCAGACTTGAGCTTCTTGTAGATCTCCTCTTTCGTACTGGCATGGAATGGTGCCTTGCCGACCGCCAGCGTGTACGCAATCACACCGATGGCCCACAAATCCACTTTCTCGTCATGTCCCTTGCCCTTCTCCAGAATCTCAGGTGCAAGGTAGTTAGGTGTGCCGCACATGGTGGTCCTCCGCCTCACTTCCATGTCTCTCTCTGTCACCAGCAAGGCCGCCAAGCCAAAGTCGCCCACCTTGACATTCATGCTCTCGTCTAGGAACAGATTGCCGGTCTTGAGGTCGCGATGGACGATGTGTCTGTGATGCAAGTACTTCACGGCTCCGCATACCTGGATCACCAGTCTCCGGATTTCAGGCAGGGTCAAGTTCTTCCGCTTCTTGAGCATATCGGCCAAGGATCCGTTCGGACACAACTCGAGGACGACATATGTGCTGGTCTGGAAGGAGAAGGCGCGGTAGAAGGTGACGATGTTTGGGTGTGAGAGCTTGCTGTGGATTTGCAGCTCGGTCACGAACTGTGGCGGCGTCAGTGAAGCTGTATGCCGGACAAGCCTGATGCATGCTGCGCCGTGTCTACCTTTTGTGCCAACTTGGCCGGTTCCATCTTCGTCTTGACTATCTTCAACGCGACAATCTGCCCGGTCGGCTTCGCGCCATCGAGTCGCTCTGCCTTGTGACATATGGCGAAACCGCCCTTCCCCAAGGCAATACTCGTGGCATAGTTGATACCGCTGGGCTCGGTAACGACAGGCGGCGGAGGATCGGCGTGGACAGAGGAGGAAGACATGATGGTGAGGAAATGTGTCCTGGTGTTATTCACGACGCTCTCCTGCTGCCGGACATTCGCGTTGACCGCCTCGCCAGATGTGTCCAAAGTCAAACATGGTCGCCCAGCAACCACGACGGTGGGGCGCAAGCCCACCCGACGCCGAGCCAAATCCGCAGAGCCGCAGCGGTAACTTTAGCGGACACCTCGCTGTCTTGGCCTTGATACACCATGTCTTCTCTCACCTTGAAACTGGTGGCTCTGGCCGTCAGAACTGCAGCCAAGCCCATCGGTGTAAGGCATATCTCAGGCACATTGCGACGAAGCATTATGCTGATCGATGAGCTTCCTGTAGAACTACATCAAGAGGCAAGCGAAGGAACATGAGGGCTTTCGTCGGTTTGCTGTTGGCGCGGCACAAGGCGTACATCGGTTGGATATGCGCATGAGACTCGGCCTCCTCCACGATCCCGAAGCTCAGCAGCGGATGCATGAGCGCGAGAAGCGGGCTGCCGAGGAGAAGAAGCGGCGGCGGGAGGAGATGCCGACAGTCAGAAGTGAGGAAGAGCAGAAGAAATACGAGGAGCAAAAAGCGCAGGAAGCGGCGGACGAGGCGGCGGGCACAAAGAAGACAGAGGAGAAATGGCACAAGCCAAAGATTCGTCCCTTGACCGAAGCTCGGGCCATTGAGCTTGGAGCGAATTTCTTCTCTGAAGCATTCATCTTCGGTGTTGCGGTTGGACTACTGCTGTTCGAGAATTGGAGGAGCAGGAGCAAAGCGTCAGCGCGTAGAGACGAAGTGTCGGAACGACTGGAGCAGCTGGAGGCTGAAGTGGAAAGCTTACGAGCGAGGCTTGATCCGGACCTTGAGACACTTCACGATCTTAGTGAGAGGGTGAAGGAGGCCAAAAGGCGGCGACAAAGCTGGAGTGGCTGGGTTGCCGGTGGATTTGGGTTGGCAGGACAGTCGGCCGAGGATAGTGCAACCAAGGAGGAAGAGCTTAAGGAGGTAGTGGGAGCAGTGCAGGCGAAGCATGCAAATGACGATACGAAAGTCAAGGTGCATGGAGACGAGGAGGTGGCGCCGAGGCGAAAGACGAGTGATGTTGAGACGGGAGATGCTGCGAAGGAAGAGCAGCATGGCCAGGCTCTCCAGGGAGTGTCAGCACGCGTCGACTCGATACAGGCGGGCACGAAAGGACGGTAATGTGCACTGCACTCTCCATGCCCAAAGATACCCACTACATGTACAGATGTGACAGTAAGCATAGAAGCATCAGGCACGACTTCAGGCACGACGTCAGGCACGACTTCAGGCACGACGTCAGGCACGACTTCAGGCACGACTTCAGGCACGACTTCAGGCATGACTTCAGGCATGACTTCAGGCACCCTTCACACTGTGGTCTTGGAGTCGCCCAGCAACCACCAGGCCCGGCGCAGGCACGGCAAGACCGTTGAGCCTACGACTTCACAGCCGCTGTGCACGTGTCGGCCGCCATGTTCTGCCATACTTTGCGACGCCGCCCCTCCTTCCAGCCAATCCTCGCGACACTGGGCGACGATGGCGATGCAGGCCTGAGGCTCTTGGGTGCGTGCACGTGCTATGCATACTTCCTGAGCGCCGACTGACCATGCATGCCACTGCCACCTGCATAGAATCGAAGCTTGACACGCACGACCTGCTACTACCCCTTGCTTCCGCCCAACATGCTGCCACTGCCACTGCCGCTGCCACTGCCACTGCCACCACGCCATCGACACACCACCTGCGCGTGCTGCTACTGTCACCCTCGTCGGTGTCAGACCAGAACAAGGTCGAAGCTACGCTCCATCGTATTCAACGGTTCTCTTCCCTGGCCCCCCTTGAGCCGACTGTCCTCATTTTCCTGCTCAGACCTGCTCACACAGTGGCCCGCCAGTCCGAGGGAGAGAACAATCCGGCCCGGGCCCGGGCCCGAGAGCGTGACAGCGAGGGTGCTTCAGCGTACAGCACACTCCAAGCTGAGCTGCTCGAACGCGCTGTTCCAACCATTCCCATTCTGCTCCTTTCGGAGCTTGCCGGCCTGCCACATCTTCTCAAGCAGCATTGCGCACTTCTCCAGCAACCAACAATCCCATCTCCAAATCATTGCAACGCCACTGTTGATCTTCTCGGCCTTTGCGCCAACGCTATGCGCAATCCGGAAGCAGTCCACTACCTGCACGACACCTTCTGTAGCATTCCTCACATTGCCGAAACATGCGCCAATACCACCAGCCTTCGCTCTAGCTCGCCAACGAATATCGCTGCTTTCGCCCAGCCAGTCCTATCTCAGGCAGATCTGCTCGACGGCGATCAGATGCAGATCGACTACGATCCAAGGACACCTGAGGCAAGAATGATGGCCATCAAGAATCTTGCTGGAGAAGAACACGCGGCTGCGCTATTGGACTTCTGGAAAGCAGAGTATTCGATCGATGAGTAGAATATCCATCGCCACTGGCACGAAGGCATCGCAGCCATGCCAAATCTGGGCTGTGCGACAGGAATTGGCAGAAATTCTGCATCTACTGCGAGACTCAGCTGGACTTCAGCGACAGCACTTTGTCATGAACAAACCCCTGAAAATTGTCATCAGCATGATTATCTTCCCGTCCTGTGGCGCAACATATGATGAACTTCGCTGGGATCTGGATGCTGAAGACTCACCGCCCACACGCAAAGGTCATTGCCCGAGATGTGGGATTGAGACAAGAACAGAGGTCAGATCAAGGAGCGAAGCACGTAATGATCATGATTGTATCTCAGTTGACTAGGTGGAAAGACATCTAATGTCTCTGGAAGTCTCACTGCTCCAATGAATCATGCTAATTGATCATCGAGATCTCAGAGTCCGCTTCGAGCAAACATTCGTCTTGCTAACAAAATGACGCGGGACTCATAATACTTTCAGCTCTTCTGACGACCTTCGCTAACATTGTAAACTTCGAATGACCAAGCACACACGTGTACCACCAGGCTGCATCGGAAGTGGCTACGAAGCGTTGCGCTACGAACCACCCCAGCGAAGACCAGAGGAGACTGCAGTAAGTCAACGAAATTCCTCAGCGCATTCACCAGTGCCGAGCTGAATCGTCATCAGGTGTTCGAACGTCCTTCACCAGCGCAGCTAGGCGTCACTTCCATTGCAGCGGCCTTCACAAGAGACAACGAAATAAGCGATGGTGAAGACAGTGACCATGAAGCGTATAATAACAAGCATGACAATCCAGCTCAGGAGGCCGTTCTAACAATGGACAGCGCCACGACAAGAAAGATGCTCAAATCCATCAACAAGAATCTCAGAGGCAAAGATCGCGAACAGTCTGCAGCATCGATATACGAACTTCCGCTAGGCTGGTCATTCTACACTGACCCAGCCAGCCGGCGCTTACACTACATCGACCACTCTACTGGCAGAACTTATGACAAACCTCCTCCGCCACGCTTCAAATTTGACCCCAACAGAACCCCTTCGTCCCGTGAATTTGATACCTGGTCCCAAAGCTCAAGCTCATCAATCTCTTCCCTCGACCTAGGCACACCTCTGATCTTCACAAAAATCACAACCGTCTCCGCAGTCTCCGAACCCGCACCAAAAGAACAGGACCCTCCCACAGGAACTCCAACTCTCCACGCCCGAATCCAAAAACGCACAGAATACAACAACACCACTTCCCCCTCTTCATCCTCGTCCACCTCCACCAAATCCCAGGAGCCAGAACACCTCTACACCCTCACAACCTCCCACACCATCTCCCTCCTCTCAAACACAAACCCCAGCCCTTGCTGTTGCTCATCCCACATTTCTTCTTCATCCCCATGTCCTCAACGAACATGTTGCGATCGCACAATCGACCAACCACTCGTGCCAGGCGGATACATAGGTGATGAGACTGAAAGAGAATTGAGGTGGAGGGGAATTAAGCAGAGTTGCAGGAGTCAGAAGTTTTATGCTGAGAGACAGTGTCCTGTTTGTGGGAAATGGACGCTTGAGTGTGAGCATGATAGGGTTGGGGATTTGAGGAGTAGTGTTAGGATTCCGAGGTTGAGGTATAGGAATACCGTTCCAACGCCGGGGGAAGAGGACCAGGATGCGGGTAGGAATGGGGATGGAAAAGGGAGGTGGAAGGGAAAGGAGCGGATGGTTTAAGATGATGTTGGAGGTGAATTGATGCCGCTCTACTGTTGTGTGGTGGGCGATTTCGAGTGGATTGAAAGCAGACTGCAGGGCTCATTCTGGGACCGCAGAGCGAAACTTATTTGGTGTAGGTGAAGTCTTCCATGATCACTTCTTTAAGTCCCCGATCTTATCTCGATGGTGGAGCCTCCACGAAGCATAGAGGCGCCGAACTGGATCCTCTCCCGACACCGACAGCGTGGAGCGAAGGACGGAACAAGCGCTACTTCACCGGACATTGAACTCTATCATGACTTGTTGTTGGTCATGTTCGTGCCGATGGTTGGGTATCACTGAGACAATATCGAAGCAAGGCCTTGGCGTGAGACGTCATAGGACTTCACATAAGTTCAATGCCATCAATCATTACTCTGCGAAAGACATGCGGCTTCATCAGTACGGACATCTTTACAGCAGACTCGATTCGATGGATGCGAGTCTTTTGGGACCCTGCTCAATGAGCACGAGTATACTCAGCCGAAATTTGCAATATCGACATTCATTCTTGGTCCAATCGAACGCTGCGGCAAGCCGCAAGGTACGTTAGCTCAGCGATCACACATGCGGGAAAAGACCATTCATCTCAAGATCAAACATCAGACATGAAGAACGGGTCGAGATAGACCGGGGCTACTGGGTTTAGGGCGAGTGTCAGACTCTTTGCTTTTTGACTCCTTCATACTGATCAGGACGCGGTTGAGTTTATTTTGTGATAATCTCACCCTGCTCTCACTTTCCTGAGCAGTGCTGTAAAAGCTCTAATGCAAACAGCAGTTGGCCATCTCATTCTCGAGACTAAAAGTCCGACCACAACGCCAGAAGCCATACTCAGCCAGCTCATATCCCAAGCTACACTAGAGCTCGACACCAATGGACGCTTCTGACCTTTGGCAGGACTGTCAAAGGCCGCGGTCTTAGAAGGCAAAATCTGCATCATGCAATGCGCATCTCCGCAAACCTCCGCCATATTCTCAGTCGGAACCAAGGTCTGGACAACCTTCGATCTCCCAAGAGTCTTTCCATCGTTACCAACAGCCTCCACATAGCCACTTGAGACGAACCTTCCGGCATCAAAGAAGGTCTCGAATCCTTCCCACTCAACCACACCCAAAACCAGTCCATCCTCCCTCAACACTCGCCATTCTCTAACCTCAGTAGCTCCATTCCAACTCATCCAAAAATACACATTGCTATCGTTCGTCCTGGCATAGAGATACACAGCAATTTCACTCTCATCCGGTCTCCCAACCCAATCGAACTTCTGGACCCGATACGCACGAGTCATGCTTTCCGCGAAAGCAACATCCAAGACCCTCGTCCCGTCCTGGTCAAACTCGGAGAACTCAGCTACAAGGCCCCAACTCACCAACGTATGTTCATCGGGCAGATGTTGTACCGAGCCTTGATTCTGCGCCAATGTTTTGCTCGCAGGAAAGAACCGCTTCAATAACCTCGCCTGTTTCCGTTCCGCATCGACTTCGATCACAATGGCCGAGGAAGAATTACTCGTTTTCGTGATTCCATTGTAAGCATTGTCAAGAAGGCTGACAACAACCCTCCTCCCATCATCAGATTCTTGGACAATCTTCACGTCATGCTGTGCCGAAAACGTGAAATTCAGAAGAGTAAATGAAGACTTCTTCCCTCCAAGTCTCCAAAGAACCGATCGATCCTTTCCGGAAATTCGATATATCGTGTCTGTGTGTCGTGCAGAAACCAGAAAATCTCCGTTCGCGAATCGATCGATTGAGTTGATGTGACTTGTAGTTCCAGTCAGCATGAACTTCTTGTTCCTCCATCAGATTGAATTACCCAACTTACAAATAATCATAAGCATACTTCCAGCTCATCCCCGCCATCCTCCCCCGTACACTAGGTTCTAACATACTTTCTTCCATACCAATCTGTTCACTAGCTCTCCATTCAAACATGACCTGAGTCTTGTCATCTGCAAGGTCCAAGACCCAGAACACAGAATCCAACAACCATCCCAAACCTTGGCGAATTCCAAATCTTGAGAGATCGGCTTCGATAGGTCTCAATGCCACAACGATGGCTGTATGTCCATCATCAAGAAGTCGAAACTCATGAAAGTCTAGGTCTCGTCCGTCGGGTGCATTAATCGTGCGAATCACTCGATACGTATCATCGTAGAGGCCTATATGACCTTTTCCTCGACCTCGATTTGAGGTGCCGCGGAAGACGGACAACACAGGAGTGTGATTTGAGAAGTGATGGGATTGGAAATTGAAGTATTTTGTGGTTGGTAGGGAGTGACTGTAACCGGTGTAGATTAATTCCTAGTGAAAAGGAGACGAGATTAGTAGGAATGGAAAAAAAACAAAAAAAAAATACAAAAGCGATTTGGGTGGAAGTTGGCTTACGCCGTCATTGTCAAAGATGTAGGGAGCGTTCTGGGTTTCGCTGCTTCTGTCGGAGGACCATGTTGAGAGGAAGATGTAGCCTGGAGAGATGGATTGAGTGTCGTGGAGGCGGACGTTGAGGACGGGGGCGAGGATGTCAGGACGCTGAGGTGGTGTTAGCGGTTGATTTAGTTATGGATGCGATGGGCGACTCACAGATATGAAGGATTGGTAAGGGACGAGGACGGACTCTGATTCTGCTATAGCCCAAGTAGCAGTGGAAATCAACAACAGTAGTGACAGGAGCATGTCACCAGAAACCCCAAAAACAACGAAACACGGGCATCGGTACTTCGCACATGGCGATGCGAGAAGGGTACTATCACAATACGATCGCCAACTCTATCCCCTTAGCCGCCTCCTGGGCCAACAAGTCCAACGAGCCACGACACAATAATAGGCGGGAGTCACGGCAAGGCACCCTGCTCTATACCACACTTCAGCCAAACGGCAGGCAGGCTAATCCTTGGCGATGGTCCGATGGAACCTGGCCGCATGAAGCTAAAGTGTATCCAAAGAACCTACAGTTCTATAAAAAAAGCAGTAAGCCACCTTGTGGTAGCTAGCTACTGTCTATAGGGATAGGTATATCTACTATCTAGTTAAATTGTAGTATATGCTCTAGGTAGCTAGAATAGTAGAGTAGACTAGTAGGCTAAACCTATAAATCTTTAATTTAGCTCTTCTATTACTTAGTAGTATACTATACTAGTATTTAAATTATAAAAAAAAAGAGTTCTTTTATATAAGCTAGAGATTTTATATTCTACTATTAGACACTAATTTACTTCTAAAATATATAGTAGTAAATTCTTGTATTGCTATACTATTCTAACTACTAGATAAGTAGCTATCCCTATCTATTATCGAAGGTAAAAGCCCTTAGCCTATATCCTCCGGCACAAAACCCTTTATCTCCTTCCTTCTTTGTAGGATTCCATCCCTACCTTTAGTGTCTATTTAGGCTATAGGACATAGAGAGGATCTCTATAGCTCCTTCCTCTTACTAGGCTCTTGTTCCTACCTTCTACTATCCTTCTCCTCCTTTTCTAGCTCCTCCTTTGCAAGGGAGAACTATTCTAGGAGGCCCTCCTTAATCATCTACCTAGTTACTTCGTTTAGGCCTCTCTTGGTCTACGTAAGCTCCTACTATAATGACCCTACCCTTTAGATAAGTTAGTTCCTTATCCTTTGTCTCTCTAGGTAGAAGAGTATAATATGTTTAGGTGTCTAGGCCCTATATCTACATATGCACTCTAGTGTCTTGCCTAGGACCCTCCTCCTTGTTAGGTATATGTTTAGGCTAATGTGTTTAGTCCTAAGTAGGGTTACTATTGTGCTTTGCTTCCTTGTCTATCCTTAGTGTATTTCCTTGCCTTTTAGGCCTTCCTACTAGGCTATAGGGAGTTGTTGGCCCTATTGGGATGCCTGTCTCCTCCTAACTTGGCTTTCCCATTGTGTGCTCTATTTCTAGTATACCTACCAATACTTAGGCATTATTCCTCCCTATTGGATGTGTTCCCTAGTTTGCCTACTAACCTGTTCCACTATCTGTCTCTACTTCTAAAATATATATACTAATATTAGAATAGCTAAATTATACTACTACTCTATTTACTATAACTAAATATTATTAAGAATATATAGATCTATTAGAAAGACTAGTAGATTAGTAAATAAGAATTACTAATTAGAACTAGCTATAGTTACTAGTAAATTTTAGTTTCATGTTCTACTAGCTAGAACTCTTTTTTTAGGAGATTTAGATCTATATAGGAATATTATATAATATAGACTAGTTATTAAAATTAATTGCTAGTATATATTATTAAATTAGCTTATTTATATAGTAAATATAGTATTATACTAGTAGTAAAATATAGTCTATTTACTATTTTCTTTTATTAGGGAATCTATATAATAATTTCTAGTATATTTACTAGTTATATATTAGTATCTATAAAGACTATTTCTAAAAGTAGTAATTTTAATTAGAATAGATTTAGTAGCTTCTATATATTACTATCTATTTTAAATCTAGTAGAGTCTATATATAACTAGAAACTAGATTTCCTATTTCTTTATTTTTATATAGTAGTAGTCTAGTAATCCTAGAGATTCTAGACTAGTATTTACTAAATATATTCTATTTATTTTAATTATAAAAATAGTAAATTCTGTATTCTCTATTCTTAATACGACTATAAGTACTAATATATAAAATAAACTTAAGTACTAGTAAAAGTAGTTAATTTTTTAACTAGTAGTAGACTAGCTAAAGCTATATTTCTCTTTCTAAATTTATTAAATATTAGTAATAAAATAATTAGCTATTTAAATATTTTTAAAAGTATATTTCTTTTTAGCTATAGCAATTTCCTTAGCTAGATCTATATCTAGTCGCTTATATAGCTTACTAGTAGTTACTTATATTATATAGAAAGCTATAGTAGTATAGTAGTCTATAGATTTAAACTAACTAGAATCTACTATTATAAATATTCTATATAGTTCTAAAGAGTAGCTATATACTAATTTTACTAGGAAAGCTACTCTTAGCCCTCCCAAAGTACATTCTCGAAGCCGACAGCTCTACGGACCGGGAGCAATAGGGAAAAGCCAACTCCTAGCAAGGCGAAAAGTCGAGAACTTGAAGGCACAATGCCCCGGTCGTTTATAGACCCCGCCACTTGAAAAACAAAACAGTGCTACATAGGACAAAAGATGGTACCTGCGCATTGTTGAACCTATTCAATTCATAGGCGGTATACGATCATCGAGAGAAGCTGCTACAGTTTGAAGTCGTCACGGCCGTATTTCAAAGAGTGTTCAAGCTAGAAATTGTTGGCCTGTGCGGCCGCGCCCTTGGATCCCATTCCTGGTAATCCTCCAGCATGCTCGCGTTCGTCTTACAAAAGCCGAAGAACATCCTCGGATTCCAAACGAGTGGTCTAGAACGCAGACAGGGAGTTGAATCTACTGCGTGTAGATGTAGTCGGTGTTTGCTGCGCCGGCCTCGGCGTCACGCTTCTTCTGACCCTGAGTGTAGATCTGTGCACAATTGTCAGAGAGTGAGCAAGACAAGACCACTGGCTCGACGACCGTCGTCGCTTTCAGGTAATGGACTCTCGATCTGCCGTTTGCAGCGCAGCCAACGAGAGAACCAGCTCCAGCCAGACCAACGAAGTCACGGCCGAGTGTCCACTCACGTAGTCGGTATTCGCAGCCTCTGCATCTGCTTCCGCCTCGCGCTTCTCTTCTTGAGTGTAAATGTAGTCGGTGTTCGCGGCTCCCGCGGTCGGTGCTCTGACTTCCACGATGTTGTTACTGCCTTTGTGGCCGACAGGTCGGGCAAGCACTGCGCCGGATAGGCCGAGAATGATGGCGGTGTTGAGCAGCATTTTGTGGTTGAACTTGTATCTGGCGACGATATTTTTGAGGTGAGAGGTTTGGATCGGAATTATTGAGAACAATTGGGGGTTCATTTGCTCTTCCGAATTGCACCTTATGGGATTCTGCTGCTTGGGCATTTTTGCGGTCACTCGACATTCGCTGACGCTGCGGGCATTCTCCGCCTCGGCCGATTTTTCCGGTCCGTCTCTCGCGCTCGGATGCTTTACCTTCCGCTTGCGCTCAGCGTCCAATTCGACGCTGCTCCATTTAGGTTGACCTTCACGGCAGTGAGACCACCAATGAGTAGTCGTTGCCCCGGTCCAGATCAGAGAAGACCTTCACAAGATGATGGCTGTCCAGAAGTTGTGAATGGATCATGCCAGAAGATAGGATGCAGCTGACATATCTCACTTTGCGCTGCAGGATTTGCCATCATGCGATGATAGCGTCGAGCAAACTGTCCAAGAAATCGTCATACCACCTCTTCTGGCCCTCACCGACCAGCGCATCGATCATGGCTTTCGTAGCAAGCTCATCTTGCTCCTTTCCTTTGCCACCTTCCTTCTCTCTCCATATCTGCTCAGCTTCTTCAGCGGCTCGTCGAATGGCAGCTTCTTCGTCTTCGTCGCCATACAGGTCACATCTCTCACATTCAGCGCATCTGCCTCCGTTAGGGCGGAAATGCTGGCAGAAGTGGGCATAGCCTTCCTTGCTAGTGATCTCGGAACGGCAGATGTAGCACATTGTATAGCCGCAATTACAGACGAGCTTGTTGCAGCCGCTAGACTTGACGAAAGAGAGGTAGCAGCGTGGACAAGTACGCTTGACTGCTGCTGTTGCCGAGGCTTCGATTGCCGTTCTGAGGGAGGTCTTCTCCGATTCGAAGCAGGAGTGGGGATCACGCCAGGCGGCGAGACATCGATTGCATGAAACTTTCATGCAAGATGGATTTTGGCATGTGAACCTGATGCCGCGTCGGCGTCTGTGAACTCGCGATATCGATCGATTGAAAATGGCTGCTGCTTCTGGTATAATGTGAATGATCACCCAGCCGAGTCCTATGAGGAGCAAAAGCGGAACGGTGAGTATCGGAATCGGAATAGCTAACATCATGACGAGTGCCATGAACAGGATCTGGATGGTTGGAGAGAGCTTTTGGTAGAATTGGCAGTTGACGTGGGACCACACTGCCAATGGATGCTTCAGGGAGAGTCGTGGTATCTCGTTCGTCTCCGCATAGCTGCAGAAAGGACAGCGTTGTAACGGTAATCCAGACTTTAGCAACGTCTCGCTCGTGATGCGAGCTTGATAGTCGTCCCATGCATCCTCATTGTCGGCGCCTTGTGTGACAGCTCGTCGCACCAGATCAGGTGGTATGACTCCGTGACAATGTGGTGACATGGGTGAGAAGCAACGTACAGTCGCTTTGCCTAGGTCGGCAGTGCGTGACCATCCTTGGCCATACAATGCCTCGTTCACGGCACGGCGTATACAGTCCAGGCACAACGGATGGCAGTCTTCGTCACATGTCGCAATCTTTTCGAATGGTACAGAGCCGAAGCAGCATTCGCAGTCGAACAAAGCGTCCGCTTCTTCCGCCTCAGCCTCGTTGAGCTCACTAGCTTTAAGATGGTCCGCTCGCTCTCGATCTTGCCTCTGACGCAGCACAATGGGCGCCACGAAAAGATCGTGTAGCTCCCGATCGAGCTCGCCACTTCCCGTCTGCCTTACAGCAGGATCTCCTTCGCCAGCTAATGTGCCCGGCGGCCATAAGATGAAGGGATGTCGTTCTGCAGCGGTAGAAGCGACTTTCCTGGGCCAAAAGCTCGTCAATGATAGTCTCCAGGATGTGCGTGCAAGCTGCTGCAGTATTGGCCGGGCTAGCGTGTAAGAGAAATTCTGCTCGGCAAGGACGGCTTTGATGGTAGAATGGCTCAAATTGCGGAATTCCTGGTAGAAGACTTGCCGCACGGCTTTCTTGTAATTCTCTCCTCGGAACAAGTCTTCGTCGTGCAAGACACCATGCTCGCGAGAAGTGGCAGCAGATGATTTGCGCTGCCCGAGTTTCGTTCTTTCGTGCGTGGGCTGCGGAGTCCTGTATCTTCCCTGCACCCACTTCGCTTTCTTCTGCAATAGATGTTCCGTGACGACTTGCAACCTGCTCTCTTCACTGACACTCGGGAGCATTTCTCGGAAGACTTCGGGATGCACATCCGGGAAGATGTCCACCAAAGCCGACAAGGCTGCATTGAGGTTTTTGAGGTCTGGCTCTTCAGTACTGCGCCTTGGTAAAGCAGGATCGTGCAGTGGCGCAATGTTCTCTCCAGCTTCAGCGGCAGCTGTTCTGAAAGGCCGGAAGAAGTCTGCCTTGTTCTTCCAGAGCGCACGCCCTGGTCTTGGTAGCGGCACGTAATCCATCATTCGGAGGCGAGAGACTCATGTCATGTCAGGCAGATGCGTATGGTCATCACGCATAGGGTTAGGAGTATCTGGCCGCCGTGGCAGATGTTTCTGTTTCCCGATGGTGATGTTGATCTCGGTGCTGATGTGAAGGAGTCCGAAGTCGTGGTTCGAACTTCGCAGCACCACGGTGACCCGTGACCCGTGACCCGTGACCCGTGACCCGTGACCCGTGACCGGTTTCTCTGTTGCGACCGGACAGGGAATCGAACGCCAAGGCAGAAGGTTCAAGGGCGGCGGCAACAAATCAAGGCCGAGAGATGAAACGAACGTCAAGATTTATGGCAGTGGCAGGCGAGAGAGATGATGGTGCTCTGAGACACAAAGGCCGCGTGACCACGTCCACGAGCACAAGGAGGCGTGTCGCCAGCAAGTTCAGAGCCCACGAATTTTCTTCTTCGTAGCCAAGCTAATGAGCTGATGGAGCGCGCCCGTTCAGCCTCTTACAAAGGCGTGCCTCAGCGGGCCATGCCTTCTATATAATGATACTTTGCTAATCGCTATCGCAGAGCTTCTACCAATGCATAGTGAAGCTGGGGTATCAGATACGCTGGCTGCGTGCACCACTCGTCAACAGCACGCCTACGACTGGAAGAGGAGGCCAGCCGCATACTCTACGTTACCATCGCAAGCGTCAAGCGCTGCTATCGCTTGCTGCCTCGAGAATCCCAAAGCGGATAGCTGTTGGATCTTTTCATCAGAGTGGCCTTTCGAAGCTGGGCCACCCGCTGAAGCCGCTGACGCCTTGCCACTCGATGATGATCCTAGTGCTTGGCCTTGACCATGGAATGACGTTCCGTTTGCTCCCTTCGAGGAGGACGCGGCTGCGGAGGTGCCTGCTGGCTTGACAGTACCAGACTGTGCGCCAACTTCCGTGCCGTTTGGACCAGAAATCGTCGGCTCCGACTGCTGAGCCTCCTCGAATGACTTTGGAATGTCGGCTTCACCCAAGAAGCTGACCTCATTGCCGCCGCCGAAGATAAGCTTGTTTTGACCGAGGTCGATGATTGCTTGGAAGCGCTTAAGCATATCAAGGCCGAGCAATAGATCAACGTCCTTGCCTTCCATGACCGTGAATGAGCAGGACATGGTAGAGTTGCCGATTCGTATATCGGCAGAGTGGACGCGACCCAAAATCTGAGCCGTGCCGACGCCCTTGGCAATACCAGAATAGCGCTTGTCGATCAATCTCATGATGCCGCATGCTTCGGCACACGAAGGCGACATGATCGTAGTCTGCGCGCCAGAGTCGACGAACGCCTTGACGGGGTGCTTGTTGACCTCAACGGGGATGTAGAGCATAGTCACACGTCCGAATACTGCAAGATGGGTTAGCTGGTTGAAAAGCTTGGCGCAGATCTGCGTCAAGCATACCTTCTGGGCTGTGCTCGTAGGCGAACTGCAGATTTTCCTGCACCGACTCCTGCCGGATCATCTCCTCAATCTTCCGCTGCGCATCGATGTTGAAGGGATCCTCGTTGAGCAAGCGTATCTGCTCCATGCGCTCGCGCTCTCGATCATCGTCCTCGCGCCTCATCTCCTGCCACACCTCGCGAAAGCGATTGCTGTCGTTCATCGCAGCCGCTAATGCCGGTCGCTGTTCTCGAATTTGGTTCATGGCTGCAGGGTTGCCCAATATGCTCAGTCGCGTGGTCTCAATCTCCTCTGGGCTGTTCGGTGCTCCTCGCCGCTGTTGCGACTGCTGACCACGTCTCTGCCCACCCATGTTGTTCTGCTGCGGCGGTTGACTCATGAGCATAGCAATCAGGTCTCCATCTCTGACGCCCGCTTCTTCTAAGCTCTTTTCGTCGCCTTGAAGCGTCTGGTTGTTCAGGTAGAATTGTTGTGAGGTGGAAGGGATGTGGGTCTCGGCTGTGACGAAGCCTTTCAAGTCGGCTAGGGAGAGACCAGGAGGGAGGTCGAGGTTGATGAGTTCCTGGTCGAGTTGGTGGTTCGGGGCGATGATTTGTATAGTGATGCGCGGCCTGCCATGGTCACAAAGGTCAGCAGCGGTGTCTGCAGCGTGGTACGGTTCGAGCTTGACGGTGAGACCATCGGTTCGCGCGTTGCGGGAAGCTGTGGTTGAGCTGTGGTTAGTTGTACTCACATGTTGCCCGTTCAGTCCGACTTCCTTGGGGTCGTTGTGGTTCCTTGCTTGCGTTATGAAGCCGTATGCAGGCCGCCCAAAGCAGAAGGCCGATCGCCTTCTGACAGGCTGGCGGCTGGACAGTGACACCTGCGGCAGCGCAGGAGTCTGGAGGCGGAAGAAGCAGTCGCAAAAGTTGCAATGGTTGTGAAATGCGATGCTACGCTGTGTGCCGTCGCCAAACGATGTGTAATAGTATGCGATGCGTGTGTGCGGCGGGTGTATGCGAGGCGATGGGATGGGATGGGTTCTGCCACAGTGATGAGGGCCAGGTAGTTAGGTCAGGGCAGGTCGAGTCTCATCAACAAGTGAAAGAGGGTCTCAAAGTGATGTTACTGCTCGCTCGGCCTTGCGCTGCATCGGTTGCATGTGAAAGTGCGTGCTTACTGAACTTGAAGTGAAGAATGAATGATGGGGGCTAGAATGTGCGAGAACATGAGGCAAAATGGATGACTCGTAGGAATAGAACAGAACAGGCAGACGGCGCAGACGCAGACGCAGACGCAGACAAGTCTCCAAGGCTATGACAGCTACTCGAGCGGACTGAAGCAGCGTCAGCCTACAACGCCCGTGGCGCCATATGTCATATGTATGATGATTACCTATGGAAGCGATTTGTTGTTTGCAGGCGATGCGATGCGATGCTCCGCGTGGCACTGCACGCTCTGCCTGCTGGTGGCGGTGAAGAGGTACGGTACCTATATCGTTGCTCGACCTTGGTTTGATCCAACGACCCGGTAGTAGTTATCAGAACACTAGCTTCTATTCTTGCTGCGAGTCCTGCCGAGTCTTGCTGTAGCAGAATGCACCTGTAGTAAGGTATTCCGCCTCCGCCATCTCACGTGCTGGCGGCTGGCGGCTAGAGGCTGGCGGCGAGAACTACTATGGATTCAAAGTTGCTTGTCAGTACGGCCCGCAGAGCCTCTCCTCTCAAATTTCGCTCCGCGAAGGACGATAGGGATAGTTTTACTAGTAGAATCAGGTGTTTCTTCCTCTCTACTATCGTTAAATAGAGGATAATCGTGTATTCGAGCCCTATACGCGTATTCTAACCGTTTCCGAGTATTATACTATAATAATAGTACTAAGATCGAGCTATATAACTACTAGTATACCTCTAGTATAATTAGACAATTAAATAAATATCTCTATACTAAAGAAGAAGATAATCTATACTCTTAAGAAGCCTATTAGTCTACTACTAATAAAATAGATTACTAATATAGCTTAGTAGGTAAAGAGTAGCTCTATAAGTAGGTCTAGTACTAGTAAGAGAAGTAAGAAGACTACTATAGAAGAGTCTTTAGCTATACTAAGTAAGGAGACTATAGTACTACTAGTAGAGAAGGATTATAACGTAGGCCTACTAAATAAGGATATTTCTTCTTCTACTAAGACCTCTACCTCCTCTTCTTTTAATACTACTATTAATATAGCTACTAGCGCTAGTAACTCGGCTACTCTAGTAGCCGGTAACGTGCCTATAACTATGCCTAGCTCTTTCTCTAATAAGGTTGTCTACTATAGTAGATAATAGATAGTATTTAATCTAAAGATAAAGAGTACTCTATATATAGTTAGAACGAAGCTAGTAAAGTTTATTACTACTAATTAGAAGGAGGGTTAAAATAGACATTTGTAGATAGCGAAGGTAGCTTAACTAAATAGTTATTAGTATCTATATAAAGTTGTCCTTCGAGCTAGTATAGATACTACTAAGAGTACCTTTACTAGTAACTAGTATTAAGCTAGAGATAATAAGATTAATAGCGACGAGGTTTATATAGAAGCTCTCGAAGTTATTAAAGGTCTTCTACTTACCTCGAGGAAGAATACGTTTATTTATATAGACTTCTATATCTAAGCCGAAGTACTAGTAGTAGCTAGTAAAGGTAAGGATAAGGAGGTTAAGAAGTTAAAGAAGAATCTAGATGCCGTTTAAATAAGGAATACTAGCGTCGTTATTACTAAGCTCGAGTCTTCTAGACGACTAGACTATAAGATATTTAATAAGTAGCTTTATAATCGTAAGGACTATCTATAATTTAAGAAGATAGGCGAGAGTATATACTAGCGTAACTATAGTATTAAAGAAGTTAGTAAGAATTACTTCCCTTAGTACGAAGCTACCCTTATCGAGATCTCTAAGGCTATCTAGAAGGGCAAATATATTTAAAATAAGGACGGCTCTTAGCCGGATAGGCTTCTATTAAGGATTAAGATTATACTAATCTCTTACAAGTTCTAGCTAAAGTATTAGAAAGATACTATAAAGCGTATATACTATACTAGCGAGAGTAACTCGCCTAAAGCTAGTACTAGAATAGTAAAGTTATTTAGAGAGGTTCTTAGTAGAATACTATACTAATAGAATAAAGATACTAGTATTATTCCTAGTACTCCTTCGAAGACTCCTATCTATACTCTTACTAGATACTACTCTAGATATAAGGCGCTATTTAAAGTATCGTTAGTAGCGAAGTTTCGAGTAACTAAGGACTTTATAAAGGAATTCTTTAATTAGGTAGGCGTTTAGCCGGCATTCGTAGAAACGGACTCTCTATATACCTATATTAAGGTTTTCGTTAGTATAGGCTAGCGCCTCGATAATATTACTAATATAGATAAATCTAACTAGCATAATAAGTTAAATAAGTAGACTAGAATAAGGTTACGATTAAAGGAAGGTATATAAGAATAGCTAGTAAAGAGGGAAGATAAGATTATTATAGTAGAAATAGCTACTACTAAGGATAGCGAGATTTGATCGAATTTAGGCCTACAATTAGGCTTTATTCTTTTCATATCTATAATATATACAAACTTGTAATAAGTAGGAGATTCTTAGTATAATTATATCTATTTAAGCCTAATTTAGTATATTAAATAAAATGTATTAGTTATAGAATATATAGAGTAGTAGGCAAGGCTAGTATTCGAATAATTTATCTAAACCTCTACCTACGGCGCTTGCCGGTACTAGTAATATTACTTAAAGTCGTTAAAATCTACCTCTAATTTAACCTCTATTTCTTCCTTATCGAATATAATACTCTTAAGGCCTTATAGGTTATTAATATCTAGCGGTAGTATATTCTTAATATATTCGAGCTATTTAGACTCTTCTACGTCTAAATCTATTATATTCTAAGCGGCGCTAGCGATAGTTTCGAAGTAGTCCGGATTATAAGGCAAATCGATACTATTAATATTATATCTAGTATTCTTAAAGAGACCTTGCGTACGCCGACCTCTATACTTATATTAAGTTATATAGATACTAGATTAGATACTTCTTAAAGCTTTCGAATAGTATCTACTTAGATTAATACCTTTAGATAGTCTTCTTTAGTAGATTAAACGTCTACTCGATAGGATTCAAATCCGGTAAGTATAGAGGTAGAAATTCGAGACGATAGCTAGTATCTAGTATACCTTCTTTAATCCTCCTTCTATAGTAAATACTAGTATTGTCTATTATAAAGATTATTAGTAGACTATCCTTAAGGCACGGTAATACATCTTCGAGTAGCTAGGTTTAAAAGCGCTCGCTATTAATTAATTCTTAGTATATATATATATAGTAAATAGCTATAGACTATAAATACTAGTAGGACTAACTACCTTACTTCTCGCTTAGTATAGTAATACTAGATACAAGCTATTCCTTTAGGTAACTATCTATACTTCTACTAACCTATCTTCTAATTATAGGTAGTCTTATCGATAAATATAAGTCGATTGACTAGCTACTTTATATACTAAATAACCTATAATACTCGAAGTAATAGGTTCCTTTCCTTTGCCTTAATCTACTACTTTTTACGAGTCTAGCCCTATCGCTTCTTTAGTATTATATATAGTATACTCGGCTTTAAATCGATACCCTTACTATCCTTATTAATTAGCTAAAGTTATAGAAACTCGTTTCTAAGAGCTTAGATTATCTCGAAGAAGAATATATCCGGTTTATTGTATAGGAGGTTATAAAGGAACTCTTCTTCTACTACTAGTAAAAGCTATCTACTATCCTTCTTAGTACTATAATTATCTAAGTATAGCTCTCTAAATAGGTACTACTTTACTTAATAGTAATATATCGACCTTATAGTTATTAGTACTCGAATCTTAGCAATTATCCGCTTAGGAGTGTAGCCCTTAGCGAAGTAGGCCTTTAGAAGCTTCTATAGGCTACTATTAATCTTGATTAGATATATATTATAAGTAACAATACCTTAGAAAGGTCTATCCTACTAGAAAACCGACGATACGATATCTACGATATATTAGAGGACTCTAGGCCTAAGGTAGAGGAGAAATAATTCGAAAACCACTAAAATAGCGGTGTGGTTCCTCTCTCGGAGGTGCAGGGTTCTCCCCGCACTGAACTGACAAGCGACTTTGAATTCATAGTAGCGGCTGGCGGCTGGCGGCTTGGCTCGGCGGGGTCGGCGTCTGTCTGAACCGGACTCTGTATACTATGCATCTGCCACTGCACTACTCCTACTACTACTACTACTACTACTACTACTACTACTACTACTACTACTACTACTACTGTACATTCGTGCAGCATACAGCCTACAGCCACGCTTGAAACGGCCAAACGTCACCGTACTTCTCACTTCTGCACATGGGCATCGCCAGTAGCGCTTGGGTGTCACAAAGTCGAAGACGCCGCATAAGTACAGCCACCATTCTCCACCTGGCCTGCCCTGCCCTGCCCTGCCCTGCCCTGCCCTGCCCGTTTCTGACCACTTCGCCCTCGCGCAATGCCGCGCGATCTGAGCAGTCTCGTGGACGAGGATACGCTCAGCGGCATGTCCAGCCTTTCCCGAGTCGGCCACGACGACGAACAAGACATCGAGCCTGCTGGGCCGATGGCTGCGCACGACGACCATGACACCTTCACCACCGGCCTGTCACAGCGCAACGAGATGCGAGACGAGCTTCATCCCTACACTCAAACCCTCTCGCGGTCCGATGTCGAAAGCTGTGTCCGGCTCGAGGAAGCGACGTTTCCGCCCCAGGAACGCTGTACGAGAGAAAAGGTCAGTCTCTCGCCGCAGACAGCGCCACCTTGATCGATTGGGAGGAACGATGTCCGGTGACATGCTGGTGATACGCTCCTGCGGTATGCGTTGTCTTCCACTTCCGTAGCGTCTTGCTTCTGTCGTTTGACAGGCTGACACTAATATGGAACATCGGCACGTGACCCGTCGTGATGCTCACAACGCTCACGATGGTCCTGGAAGAAGGATGTCGTTGAGCTGTCAGCCTCTGCACGACATCCGCCGCAACGCATCGACGCCCAATGTTGTAAAAGCAAGGTGCGGCGCTGCCACTCCACTCTTCCACCCCTTCTGTGCACACTGTGCAACGCCTTCGTTTCAGATACATCCATGCACTACCCCGAAGCATCTCATGCTAACTGCACCTGCTCCAGTTCCAGTATCGTTTGACACTTTGTGGCCATCTCAGCATGGGCATCTTCACATCCCAAGTGGGAGAGTCGAACACCATGACAGCCGCAACCGCCCAACCTGTACACAGTGGCGCTCCAGAGCGCAAATCAGTCCTGATGGGTCACATTGTTGCGACCAAAACGACTAGCCCGACCGTCACTGACAATGACATGGCAATCCCGACGCCGGACAATCCCGACCCAAAGTTGGGTCACAAGGAGGAAGGTAGGACCGTATGCATACACAGTCTGGCCGTTCTGCCCGAATATCAAAGGCGGAGTCTAGGCAAGACATTAATGAAGGCGTATCTGCAGCGCATTCAGAGTCATGGGGTGGCTGATCGGGCCGCGCTGATTGCGCATGAGCATCTCATACCATATTATGAAAAGTTGGGCTTCGTGAACATGGGCCCAAGCAAGGCGCAGTTTGGTGGTGGAGGGTGGTTTGATATGATCAAGGAATTGCAACCTGAGAATGCGCTGAGTCCTTAATTTGTGACGCGTGCTGGATTTCGGTACCAGATGACCGAGCAGTAGCGTGCTCGGGGAGTGTGTGAGAATGGGAAAGCAAGGCGATGACTTGCCAAGCACTGAGAATGCTGAGGCATGCTAATTGTATCGATCGGGTGAGACCGTGTCCAACGTTCGCTATGTCGATTCGCTAATGCTATGCAATGTGATACACATTTGGCGGCAAAGCCATGAATCCAATCTGGCCCTCGGTAGAGTGTGCCGAGTCCTCCCAAAGTAAACGCCATGCGAGCTCCATGAATCCTCGTCCCTCTACCTCAAAGCGATAGGTCCGGCCACAACCTTCGATGCCCTGTTGTATGGAGAGATATGAATTATCAATAAAGGAGAGAATCCTCAAACCGCTTGCCGTCTTTCGGACTGGTCTGCCCGTCATCCTTACATTTGGCGACTAAAGCGACTTGACCAGACCCGATGTTGAAGCCAAATCGGGACGTCTGGCTATAGTAGCGACCATTCTCCTCGACGTGAGTAGTAGCAACGCGACCGTTCTGCTCATCGAACACAGCTGGTGTGATATGCTTTGGCGCACCTGGTGCATCATTTGCGGACTTGTGAGCAACAGCTCCTCTGTGATGTGGTAAGCAATGCACAATGCGCTCTTGTGGTCATGAAGGATAGCATACGCGATCTCGAAGCTGTGAACCTGGTCGTGCTGGCCGACATTCGCTCCTTGCGGTACTACGAGTGACGGGTAATGTTGCCTCGCTCGCGATCTCATCTGCCATCATTCGCGTGATATTGGCCATCTCGGCGCCAGACTTGAGCCTGGTGTCCTCGATGGTTGATCTTGTCACTGAATAAGGCCTGACGGAGCTTCAATTTCTGCCGAAACATGATGTCGGTTTCGATCTATCTCTGGTTGAATGGATAGGTATTGGGCGTTGCTTCGGCTCTATTGAAGGTCGAACAAGATGTGATCGTTGGCGTGTCGCCAGAAGAATGCTACCATGGTTGAAGATGAACCCGACGGGACCCTACAGGTCCGCTTATGGTATGCTGGGCTATGGCTCGCGGATGCATGCTCGTTTACTTACCAAATTCCACCTTTCAACCACGAGCTTTGAATCTCATGCCAACACCGATTGCAGTGCGCTCAACCAGGGCAGCCTGTAGACATTGACAGACAGGTCCTCTGGATTACATCAGTGCAATGAACAGTCTTCTTCGACGTGAGGTGGACATTGTGATTTGATTGTCATGGCTCTGGAGATGCTCTGCTAAGGAAGACTACGATGCTTTCGTTGAGTGAGACCTTTAATACTCGCTGCTTGTAATGTCTCAAGAGTGGCACAAGAGTGTAGAGGAGAAGATTCAACGTTGAAGGTAGAGACGTGTCCTCATACCACACGGAAACTTCCATGTGAATTTGCGAGAACCGACAGTGTTCACATGCTGACAAAGGTCTTCACTACGCGGCAATGAGCCAATGTTGAAGAAAGTGCGAATGGGCGCACATCACAAGACTCAAATGGGAAGGTCATGAGAAAAGACACGAAATCACCTCCAAACCCGTTTGGTTTCACTCTACCTTCCCTCATACTAGTACCGCGACCGTTTAAGACGCTTATATAGCGCCACTGTGCCACTCATTACACTCCATCATGCTTCAACGTCCGAATAATGCCCCAAAAGTCCCAAACCAGATCCCCCAAATCCATTCTCAGTCTCCGCACCGCGCCGCCATAGCCTTTCTGTATGCCTTCTTCTCACTCGCAGGGAGCTGACTATACTTTTGCGCATTATTCAGAGATTTGATATCCTCCAAACCTCTGTTCTTGGCATCCCGGCCCAAGATGTGGACAGGTTGTGCGGCCTCTCTCTCCTCCGTGATAGCCCTGACTTCGTCAAAGACATCGACTTCTGGCTCAAGGCCCATGGAGAAGCGTCTACCCTTACGAGTTCTCGCGTCCTTCTTGATTTGTCGGAGGTTGGTGGACTCGTTGTTGGATGATGAGATCCCTGGAGTTGGGTCTGGCTTGGGAGCGTCAGAGTCTTGTTCGCGAAATCTGTAACCACGTGATTTCTTGCCGTTTCTGGTCATGCTGCATTGTTTGTTGGCCCTTGGGGCGTTTCTGGTGAAGCCTGCGATGATGTTTGATGCGTTTGGCTTTGGTGTTGATGTTGATGTTGTGTTCGCAGTAGTGTGGCATTGGTCTTCTTTGCGTTGGAAGAGCTCTGGCTTGCGCTTCACTGGTAGGCTTGGTTATGGTAGTTGGAGTTGATGAGAGGAAATCTGAGCTGGAGTATCGAGACTGTTACTATGCCACGAAAGTGTCCTCGGTGTCTTCATGACTTTAGGTTCTGGTGACTCAGCCTGAGGACGATTGATTGGCGGTGGGAGCTTCAATGTTTCCCCAAGCTTTTCTTCAGCCTGATGACCTTTAGTCGCATGGTGGGAGTCTAGCTGGTTCCTCATCATGCTCTTCCGAGATCAGGCTCTTTCGGTTGCTAGGTCCGAGGCTTGCTGCGGTCGCCGAGTATATTCTAATTTGCAAAAGGGCCTAGACGCGCTCCGACCCGGGATTCGAGACCTACGTACTAACATAGAACTCTACCTAATAACATTATTATTATATGTCTAGACACGCGTTTTTTGCGTAGAATGCACTATAATATCATCGCCGAGACTTAGTCTAATAGTAGAGATAGTATTACTATAGAATATAATAATTTGCCTAGTAGTCTACCTATAGAATCTTCGTAGTTACCTAGACCGCCCTCCTATACTACCTTACGCGAATTTGAATACTAATCTCTATAGCAATATACGTAGGGTCTACCTAATACTATTCCCTTCGATAAATAAGTATATCGTTAAGAAGTATATAGTCTATATACTATAGATCTATTCGATAACCTATCTACCTAATCTAACGGTATTTCTTAGAGCTAATTCTTAAAGTCTACCTATAACAAAGACAATAATAACGATTAGGACAAAGAGAATAGACTACTAGGCGAAGAGATAAGCGACGAAGAGCCTATAATATATACGAGATCGAAGGATACGGCGGAAATCGTACCTCCTAACCTAGAACGTCCTTTCTAGTAATCTACTCCCTCTATTACTACCAAGTCCTCTACCCGTAGGAATATAGTTCCGCCGAAGCTAGTATACCTACTAAAGCCCTTACTAAAAGCCGTCCCTCGTAGAACTAGTATGCCTACTAAGATTAGCTAGCGTAGTATATAATAGAGTATTAAGTAAGAGCCGGAAACCTCGGAGGTATTAGCTATAGGTATAAAGCTAGTTTCTACGCGAAAGCGTAAATCGTTAGAGGATACAATACCGCGAAACAAGACCTATAGGACATTATCTAAACGGTAGAATAGTCGCGCCGACCTACCTAATAAACCTCCCGTTTAGACTAGGTTAATATCTAATAGCGTTATTAAGAAATCGTAGTTAGAAGCTAGCTCGTAGCGCTAACCGACTTCGCGTACGCCTAAATAGATAGCAATATCCTAACTAATACCGAAACTACGAGGTAATAAGAAGCCCTTTAGTATAGACCTAACCTAGACTATCTAGTATCGAATCGACGGTAAACAATACATTATTATAACTATTAATAATGTAATCGAAGAGGAAGATATTAATCTAGTATTCTTAAGACCTTCGGATAATAAGATAGCGTAGTTAATATAGAAGGTTAAGGAGAGAGTAGCTTTATAGGTATTTATCGAAGAGCTCGGTTCTTAGTAACTACTAGACCGTATGTTTACTATTTACTACTTACGACCCTCTATACCGAAGCGGACGAAGACCTTCAATATAATTATCTACGAAGACGACTATTATATAGAGGTAGCTAAGTTTCTCCGCTATTACGCTAACTTCGGTATATACTACGTAATCGAGGTCCTTAAGAGTTATAAGCGCATTACTAAACCTAACCGTCTATTAACTCTACCGGAAACTAATTAGTTTGTCAAGATAGATAGTAATCTAGTAGACCTACCTACGTCTACTTCTTAAGTCAAGAATAGCCGGAAGAATACTAATAATAAGATAAAGGAAGATAGCTACGAAGATAATACGGTATTCGCTACTATTCTTAAGCAGTTTAACTATAACGACATTTAGTATAACAACAAGAGGTTAGGCTATAGAATAAGCTATTACGTACGCCGCGGCAAACACTATAGTATAATAGGTACTCAAGCTAAAGAATATACTAATATAGTACGTATAAACGAAGCCTTACTATAGCATATGCCTATAGAGATTGCCGATAAGATAATAGCTTCTTATAATAAGTATGTTTAGTTAAAGGTAGCGGCTTCTACTAAGAACAAGAGCGCTTAGTAATAGTCGACGATTAATAGTCTTGTTAGCGCTCTTACGGTTAAGCGCTAGTAATACATATATAGTAGTAATAGCGACTCTTCTATATTACTTATAGCACTATTATAGTAATAGTAATAGGCATAGGCATAGGCATAGGCATAGGTATAGTAGTTTAACCCCCTCCTATTATAGATAATAATAGCAAACCCTACTATTCTAAGCGCTCTATAACCTTAGTAATAGTAATCTATATTGCAATAACGTAGCTCGCTAGTACTACTAGATATTAGTACTATATTAAGTAACTACTTAGAGACACCGCTATACTTAACTTAGTTCTTTTTGTAGTATCCAATATAGCAAGAAAGACAGGATACTATTACTAAGGCTATACTAGAAGATGCCTAGAATCTAAGGATAATAAGGAAGTAAGACAATAAGAGCAAGTTAGCTAAGGTTATGCCTACAACTAGTATAAGATAGGCTCTTCGAGACCGAGTTATAGACTATGCTATAATGCGCCAAAGTGGAAGGAATTAAGGTATATAAAAGCCGATATACTAACTTAGTAGATTTGCTAACCCTAGCTATATAGAACAACCTAACTACCTAACGGATTTTTGTTCTATAAATCGGAGCTATAAGGGGCAATACTATACATAGATCGCATACTTTAAATTAATCAATTTAGCCGTAGTATAGTTAAGTTCTAGCGTTAGATAGGTATTGAATCTTTGTAAGCCGTACATTTGTTATACCTCCGCTTTCTTCGTAGCTACTAAAGCTAGCTAATAGCGGTACGTTTCTTCTTCGATAGATTATACTATATCTATACATACTAATTATATACTTGTTTTTTTATATTATAGCGCCGCGTATAGGCTCGAATATACGCGATCTAAAATAATAATAATATAGTATAGTTGTAGTACTATATATCGTATAGCCCGAAGTCGGACATTTAGACGCTAGCTCTAATATACTAAGCCTTAAGAATTTAGCTCTTCGGAGGTAATAGTTAGAGACGATATAGTTACCTCTCGTAGTAATAGTATAACTAACAACTATTAGAAGTTCTTCGGAAGGGCAATATAGTAGTATTTACTATAGGAAAACGTAGTCTTAGCGCTCGTATACGAATCTAACTAACGTTCGACGTATATCGCTACTACTAACTACTACTAACTATTATTCTATATCTCTACCGGCATTATTGGACTATATTTATATAGCTTCTCGAGTACTTTGTAGTATTTAAACTACGCTAAGTAATCAATATTGTCTCCCTATCTTTTATATACTAGTTCTAGGTATACCTAGAAGTCTACCTACTAACAAGGTACCCTATACTTAGGCATTGTTTACTAGTGCTTTCTAATCCAATACTTTAGGTATTTGAAGCTTAGTTCTATAGTATTATAGTCTGGCGAATAAGGTAGAAGAAACAGTAGATAGATCCCTATAGCTAAGTACATATCCTTTAGAAGGATCCTCGAATAGGTACTATAGTTGTCTAGTAATATAACCGACTATAGACCTAGATATAGTATATAGCGTAGCAATACTCGATCGCGTACGAATGCTATAAAGTCGTTACTATTAATACTACCTTATTAGATCAATAGTTCTAGAAGATAACTAGTAATAGTATATACTAGAAGAATAGTGTATCGCTACGAGTAGTATAGATACTAGACATCTCGTACTAGTATACCCTTCGGTAACTAACCTCTTCTTCGAAGTACTATTTTATCGCTAGTATAGGACTTGTTAAGGCATACTAGTTAGAAGGCCGCGAATAACTACAATTTAGCCTCGAATAGTACCCTTACTATAGGGTCTCTTTGTAAAGCCGTACGAGACAACTATTTATATATAAAGTTACTACTACTAAGATAGCGACTAATCGTAGATTGAGAAACCTATTATTAATGGTTTTCTAGTAATATTATCTATAGTTCTTCGAGCTAGTATATACTTCTTATTATTAAGAACTCTAGTAGGTCGTTACGTATAGCTAGCGTTATAATATAAGGCCTTCTACCCTTTACTAGACATATAGAAGCGGTCCTATTCTACCTAGTAATCCGATTCTATATAGCGGTCTACGAGCTACGGTTTCTACTAAGTAGTATATTAACTATAAGATAGGCTTCTATACTATCGTCTAGTACCTATTATATTAGGTTCTCGTCTTGTTTAGTAAGTATAGGCATACTATGTGCGGTATGCGGTATGCGGTATGCGGTGTAGGCAAAGGCTTAAGGCTAGGTAGGTACTAAAAATACGGCTTATAGGTAGATACGCTATAAACAATACTATTAAAGGTACTAGATATATATAGAAAGATATAGAAAGTAAGATAATGTATAGTACTCGTGTTTGCGACCTTAATAATGTAGTATTTAACGATATATCGTTGTTTGGTAGTAGATGGGGTTGTGTAGTAGTAGGCCTCGATCCCCGCTTTCTAGCGTCCAGGCCCTTTTGCAAGGCACCTATAAGTCAGTGCGTTCTACGCTCCATGCGAGCCTTTTTTTTTTCAAGAGCGGCTATTCGAGCTTTTATGAGACGTAATACGGCAAGAATATCTTCCTGCGTGCTCATCACTCCTCGGAGACTTTGACTGGACGATACCACTTGTCCTGAGCCTGTGGCTTTTGAAGCTTAGGACTGCAGTGCTCGCGAACGGGGCACGGGCGTGTTCCGTGCGATCGTTGATCGAGAGCGTCTAATTCGAGAGCCATCACTGCTTCCCGCGTCGGAATCTGTGGATCGCTGCTTGTACTACTGCTGTGGACATCGACCTCTCGTCAGCGGGGCCATCCGGTACCTCAAAATATGTATCAACAGCCATCAAATTCCCATGGGCTGAACCATTGACAGCTCCAGGACCATGCCCAATAGTCAACCTCTTTTCTAACGGCTCTGGAATTCTGGGCTGAGAATCCAGCCTTGCTCGTTTATTCTAGGTGCATGACGGTCTTCTGCATGAGGAAACGTTCGCTTCAAAGTTGCAGGCGCAGCGTAAGGATAAATGCATCGATTGTCACCATGGTCCACAAACTTCTTCTTCGCAAAGTCCAGCACAACATCTTCATGCGTCAAGACATCTGTGGGTGACGGCGATGGGGGCCAGTCTTCCCATTGCATCTCATCGTCCACTGATATGCTAAGCATGGCCGGCCAGGGCCCAGATTGCATGGTGGAAACCTATCAAAAACTCAGTCAAGCAGGAAGCATGCTGCATTTTCACGATACCGGCAAAATGATATGGCGTGGAACATCGCAACGTGATCATGTTCACTTGTTTGCAGATCCTCTAAGGTATCAAGACTCCTGGACGTAGCAAAAAGAGCTTTCACGACCACCATGGGACTCGAACTATGACAACTGTTAGAATATATGTTTGGAATAACGCCACAGTGATATCATGTTGACACACACCCCACAACCTTCCGCTTGCCGAATCTCGATGCGGTCAAGATAGGAGGCGGACGCTCTACCATTGAGCCAAGCCTGTGTATATTAGACTTAGGCCACCTGTACATCTGTGCCAAGACGACTTACGGCCACACGATTGAACGGTGAAAACCATGGTGGCCAAAGCTTCTGCTCTAATATGTAGGCTTATTTTGAGTTCCGCGGCACAAGGACGCGAACGGGCCCAAATCACCTCTTGCATATTCATCATAAATCTCAAATGATCCTCGCGATGTCTTTTGCCATACTGTCTACCCTCCTTGACCCCTCACGACCGCCTCCCCACCACGTGTCGACCCCCTGAAGCTCGACCGACAGTTCCAATATTGAAACACCGATTGATCGATCGATCAATTGGCCGTTCGCGACATCTCGACGGACTTTCCTGACTGAAGGACGCATTCGACGGCGACGGCGATGGCAATGGCATAAATTGACTAAGAATGGGGTGCCGAACAAAATGGTCACTTTCGACATGCGCTCTCCGTGGTCGCGGGAAGCGAAATAAAATCACCTGCGAAGTGCACGGACTGTATGTGAAAGCGGCCGCACTGTCAGAAGTTTCATAAAGCCGTGGGTGATGAAAATGGTGACACAAGAGCTTCGTATCCTGGAAGGACAGGTGCAAAAGTCGGAGATGGAAGACTCATTTCCGTCGGTGCACTTTCGCCCATCCATTGCAAAGTCACGTTGAGTGCACGAGTGGACGTCAAGAAATGGACGCAACAAATCGACTCGACCAGACTTTGGTCTCAACATTGAGCTTATGATGGACTAACCCTATGAGACTCTGAGCAGGAAATGTACGCATCTAGCTCAATCACAACTTTCCTAGCACTAACACCAGCCTTATTCTTGTCCAAACCCTTCTGGACGCTCTCAAGGCCCTTGCCGATGACCAGCGGCTCTGGAACAGCTCTCAGCTTACCCTGCTCCAAAGCCGGAGTAATGTACTTCTCCCAAAGTGGATGGTTCACAGCATCAATAGCGAACACATTTCCGAACTTGATGCTCTCCGGTTTCTTCTCTGGTCCAGGTAGCGTGGTCGCTACAGTACCACCACCAAGCTTTTCGGCAATTGGCACGACATGCTTGAGAGAAGACTCCAATGAGATCGCATCGTAGACGCCGATGAAGTCTCCGCCGGCAGACTTGACAGCCTTCACAACATCATCGACAACATTTGGATCGTTGTAGTCTATAGCTTCGCTGGCGCCAAGCTTCTTCGCGAATTCGTGGTTGTGCTTGCTTGCAACTGCGATGACTTTGACGCCTGATGCGGTCGCCAGCTGGACAGCGAGCGCGCCGACAGACGATGAGGCGCCCCACACAACGATGGTCTTGCCGATCGACTTTGGCTCCAGAGATGGGTACGGAAGTCCAAAGAAACCATCCTTCTTGGCATATAGACCATGGCCAGCAGTGTCGATCGCGAGTGGTAGCACTGCTCCCTCAGTGAACGAAATGCTGTCCGGGAGCTTGGCAGCGAAAGAGGACTGTATTCTTGTATACAGCTGGAAGGCTCCATCCTCCGCCTTTTGCGTTGCCAACGAAACGGCGTGGCTGTATCGTGTTAGAATGGCCCCTGATCGATTGGAACAGGGTACCTACCCCAGCACCCGGTCGCCCTTCTGGAACTTTGTCACATTCTTACCAACTTCATGGACCTCACCGGCAACGTCGGTCCCCAGAACAAATGGCCAGTTCTGAACGAAGATCCCGTGGTCCTGGATCTTCCAATCTACCGGATTGATCGCAATCGCGTGGTTCTTCACGATAATGTCCTCATCGCCCGGGACTGGAATATCGGCTGGTCCGACCTGAACAACAGCGTCAGCCAATATTCATTTTCTCTTAAACTTGGATCATGTGCTTACCCTCAAAGGGTTTCTTGGCTCCTTGTCGATCCACGCGGCTTGGTTGAACATTATGCTCAAATAATGACTCTCCTAGAGACTGTTTCCTCTTCAAATCCTCTCCTCGTCTTGCCAAATGAAGCGATTCTCTATAGCTTCTATACTGCTGGTTTGGTGTTGCAAGCTTTCAAGTTCCGGTGCTGCTTAATAAAGTGGTTCGGCGAATTAGCTCGATGCTTCGCAGGCCGATCGAGCATTGATGCAATTTGCCATCGTGCTTCTTGCTCTCGATGACGTTAGCACGGTCGGATAAGGCACTTTTCCTGGCCCGTTTCTGACCATCATTCCGCTGTGTTACGTTGCAGATGACAAAGTGCAACTCGTTTCAAGGCTTGAATCACTGCTTAGCAATACTTCTATCGGCCGACTTGAAAGGCTGCAGGTGGCGATCCTTCGTCGACATCTTGAGCAATCGATAATCCGAACAGAAATAATGCTTTGAGACGCAAGAGAGCTACAGCAGGACGAATACGAAAAGCAATGCCAAGAGGTGTTTAGATGTGCCCAGGACACAAGTTGCACAAATTAAGCACAAGTCCGGCGATCAGCAGTCGGCACTCCAGAGTTGAAAGTGCAATTGCATTATAGAGCCAAATCCCACTTCGATGTTTAGCTGGCGACGATAATTACATTGGCAATTTTCCAGACGTCTCAAGCCATAGAGCCGCACTCAATGAGGACAACGACTTCCTCAGCAACAATTCAGCCGCCATCAAGCATTTTAGTGTGGCTCTCTCGTCTTCCAGGCACCCTTGCCCACCATTGCTACCCACAGCAGAAGGTGATGCCTCGATTGTCACTGGTGATCACGATCAGCAAGTGCTCAGGTAGTGTACAAAAACACCTACGAGGATCCGAGGCTCGTCCAGTTGAAGGCAAAGGCTCCCAGGAAAGCGCCAATGAAGATGCAGATGATAATGTATCCGTTGAAGTACATCGCAAGAAGCATGATGAAATATGCGACAGCAAATTGAAGCATGTGCAGCAGTGACCGGATGAGCTGCTCTGACATGGTCGGTCTGAAGCTCTTCTGCCGTACAGGAAGCCGCGCCACTACGGCAGTAGGACCCTTTCTGCTGGTGTCACTCTCGGAGGCTTGCCCTTCGTTCGAAATTGGAGCTGGCGTTGTTTTGACACGACTGCGAACCAGGTATGCATCGTATTCTTTTGCAACTCGCCGAAGACCTTCAAGAACCATTACCAGGAGTATTACGCCGATGCACGAGCCTGCGAACATGCCTCCCGACCTAATGTGCCAGCTTTCTGCGAGGAAGCAGGCGTCGATGGTATACCAATTCCAAAGCATCTCCGCTTGTCAGCTAATGCATAGGCATGGTCCACATTGCGTTGTGGTCAACGTACTGAGATCTTGCAAGAATTGCCGCCACCCATGCCCATATCGCCCATCGGCATACTCGAGGACGTTGCTGCTGCCGTAGACGCTGTGGCAGTGCCGGTCATCATGCCCATTCCGGTCACAGATGCCATATTTGAGCTCAGGGACCCGTCCATTGTAGGAATCTTGGCAACAGTCGTAGCGTGATTGTATGCGGCAGTGGCATCAAAGACTTCTATCTTCCAAGTAAATCAGCTTAACATCATACTTGCTCAACTGCTCACGCCAGATGCGATTATCTGGAGGTGGCGGCAGGAACGGTAACTTGCTCAATCTTCCGCAGGGCTGCACGCCAAGTACCAGGGTGCTTCTCGTTCTATGCCATTCGCTGAAATTGGACCCAGGACGCGACAAGGAATGACTTCCATCTCATCTTGCGTTTGACATTTCTACTATTTATACCAAAGGTTGCTAGTGAGCCATCATTTCTATTCAGACGATCATGGTTGGTATGCCTGCTAGGACTTGATGTGATGACACGCATAGATCCATCGACTGAACTAAGGCTAATATCACAGGCCGTGATACAGTCATTGTCTAAGTCTTGAGCAAAAAGTACAACGCTTTCTCTTCTGCATGCTCTCCCTTCAAAATCCCGACTCTTCAACATCCACAGACTCGGATTGAATGACAAAGTTGTGAGTGAAGCGAAGCGTCTTGTGG
Organism: Pseudocercospora musae; assembly: GCA_001578225.1. NCBI lineage: Eukaryota > Fungi > Ascomycota > Dothideomycetes > Mycosphaerellales > Mycosphaerellaceae > Pseudocercospora > Pseudocercospora musae. The sequence continues at coordinate 12,378 of LFZO01000104.1, read as the reverse complement.
CATCCAGCTTGTGATATTCGACCATAGAAGCGAATAAAATCGTTCGCTACTGTCAAGTCCGCAAGGCACAAGACAGACGCGTTGGCTGCGACTTGGGATGCGAGGCGGGCCGGCTGAGCTTGGCACGGATCTTGTGGAAGAGCACAACGGCAACACTTTCGGAATGTGGATGCGATTGCAAGCTGGTACTCAGTGTTGATCGTGCTTCAATGGTAGAGATGGCCTGGGATTCGGTTAGGGAGAGCTGACGAAGCATTGAGCTCCTTTATGGCCTGCTGTTTCCGGGGATTTCGTAGCGGCTGTCATAGTGGTCTTGCTCCTTTACAGAGCCAGGCCACCTTTCATTCACTTTGAAGGTTCTCCGGCTAGCATAGCAGGGCGGCCATCGTAACCTCACCCTTCAGAGTACAGCCTCTGAACTCACAAGGCTGCGCCATTCGCTCGGCTTGTCTGGATCATCGGATCTGACACCCCCGAGCGCATTTCGTGAACTCGTCTCTTCGTAATTCATAGCGCATCGTCGCATTGACGAGCCAACAGAAAGCATCATTTTCACGAGCCCCCATCACGTCGTCTGGTCCGGCGTCTTCGCCATACCTGCTCCCACGCCTCGCAACAAGACGATCGTATTGCCTGTCGCCACGCTCTTTCCCAGCTTTTCTCCAAACTCCAGCAATCTACCACCTTCGACATGAAACACTCTCAACTTATCCTCCTCGCTCTCAGACCGATTGTTGATGTTCTGCACCTGCAAACTCTTCGCTGCGAGATCTAGAACTCTGCCGACACTGTACTCGGAGCTGTAGAAGAAGTTGCCCTTGGGAATCTTCGCGGTAATGGTGTCGGAGCTCGCTTCCACATAGATGTAGATGCGCTTGTCTGACGGGATCTTGTCGTCGCCCTTCGCGCTCTTCTTCAGTGTGGCAGTGGCGGCTAACGAGGCTGCAGCGCTCTGCTTTGCTTTACTCTGCGGCATGCTCGGCGCTTTGGGCATGGCAGCCTTTTTCGAAGCACCCCATGCTCGCAGCTTTTCCAATGCAGCTAGACCCTTCTCCTTCTGTGTCGCTGCTCCACTTTTGCCTGTGCCAAGTGGTGTGAGATTTGCACAATTATGTTCGTAGGTGAAGCGGTGCTTGAGGCAATATGACCTCCGGCACTTGTCACAGTGCACTCCGGTGACTAGAGGCGTGTTGACGAGTGTTTTGCAGCTTGGTTCAGAGCACTGCTGCTCATGCGTGAGGATATTTGGCTTCGAGGCATATGGCGTAGTCGTCGTCGGTCCGCGATTCGCTTCTGCTCGTTTTCGGGCCCATTCTCCAGCCTTCGGACATGAGTGCGCGGTTTCTGTTCGGTGATCGCCGCAGAACTTGCTAAGAGGGAGTCAGGACAGAACAAGATATTCAGTCCATCAAGGTCGTTGCTCACCCCTTACAGCTCTCGCACCTAAATGGTAGGAAGTCCAGTTGCCGACAGAAGGGCATCTGGCAATGCGCGCCGATTGCTTCTACATCGCCTGCAGACATGCTGCTGTAGGACTCGACCTGTTGGCTGGGATCTGGTGTTCGGGACATGTTGAGTTATGCGTGGCGCTATATGTACATCACAGAGTTCGTGAGAAAGATGTGCGTGTCGTTGTGCCGCCTATTGCTCAGCTCAGCGGCGAAGAAGATTCGAGGCGACATCAAAGGCTCGGCGCTCGGCTCAATGTTTGCTACAGCCAGATAGAGTGAGGAAATTGATAGAAGGAACGGGATGTACTTGACCTGCCCTGCGATGTTTTCCCCCGGCGATTGAGATATCGATGTGGATCTCTCATCTTCGGCCAACCTCGGGACCATGAACAAGGTTGCTGCCGAAGACTAGCTTCCTGGCTCGGTGAGTGAGTCCTTCGCCAGTGGCTTACAATAATGGAATCATTGAAGTGATAATGTCTTCCCGTTGAAGGGATATTCTGTGTCTGTCCATGTTTTCGCGTCGATGTAATTTCCTGCACAACGCTCCCTCATGATGACCATCGGCAATTGCAGCGCCCAACATATTCAGTCACCCTCACCGCAGTCTATTTCACAGTCATCTCATTACCCAAAGCTTCAAGCCACGCCGGCAAAGGTGGAAACTTGGCAGTGCCTCTGTTTATAAAAGCATCAACAACTTTCTTCAGCCCTGGGTGTTCTGCGACCAGGTCGAAATTGTAGACATTGTACGCGAATTGTGCAGAAGATACCAGAACGCAGTCGGCCAGTACTGGAGTTCGTCCGATCAGGAAAGGACCGTCGTCGTCCGAGAGCTTCTCCAATAGCGTCAAGCTCTTGTTGATCCGCTTGAGCCCTTCGCGTGCTGATGCCTCATTCTGGTCCATCAAGTGAGCGTAAAGTGTAGATGCGTTCTGCATGTACAGAGCCATCCAGGTCGTGACCTCTTTTATGACATCCATGCATTCTCTTGTTCGTGCTCGAGCTTCCGGAGTGCTACCTCGCATGTCCGGACCTTCTGCGCCGTACACGTCTTCGAGATATTCGAGGATTGCTGAGCTTTGGTAGATGTACTGGCCAGGCTCGTGTGCAGTGGGCCCTGACAATTCGAGGATGGGCAGTGTACCAGGTGGCTTGCCTCCCACTTCTTCCATTCCGGACGGTGATATCTCGACTGGGATGATGTCGAAGTTGTCTTGTATCCCCTTCTCTGCGAGATATATTGTGACACGCCGAGGATAGAGGCCCCATGGTACAACCCAGAGTCGTGGCTTTGGATTGTTGTTCTCGGCAGCCATGTTGGCTTGTTGGAGATCTTGGTGAGGAAGATACTGTTACCTGCTCAAGTCAACAGTGGTACGCAGCTCACCGTGCACTTTATATATATGTCCCGTGCTGCCAGAACTGTCACCGGAACTTGGTCCTGCTTCTCCTAGCACGTCCATGTCGCAGTATCTGAGTCCATACGGTGACATTTGCATGACCATACCGTCATGCCGTCGATTTGTACCCGCATACTCAGGAGTGTAGTTCTGGAAGGAAATCCAGATGGAGTTCAAAAGTCTCCGAGCCACATGAAAATGGCTCCGGCTGGAATCGGTAGCTCTTGGCGCCTTCTCACAGTTCCATGGCGCGTATACAGTCTGCAAGAATACGTGCCGGAGACATAGCGTATTTGAAGTGTTCTGGCGAAGCATCGAGTGTTCCGGTGTAGTCCTTTCACAAGCCAGCCCTAACCCTAGTTATATTAATAGTTAGCCTATCGGAGTAAGTGAATAGGATCCGCAGAGGGGTCTCTAACGTTCTGTAAATAGCAACGAATGCACATGCTACTTAGTAAGTGAATACTAGTACTATAGACTAGTTAGAATACTACTATTATAGGCAAATTTAATTAGGTAAATAAGGTCCAAGATAGCGAGGAACCCGAGATAGCGATTGAGTCTTAATCTACTAGTAGATTGAGTAAGCCAAGCGATTAGACTACCGCTAGGCGTTCCGTTAAGTCTAGGCGTACTATTAAGAATAGTATTTATATAATAGATAGGATAGCTCTTTATATATAGAGGTATAGTCTACTACCGTTTATATAGTAGAAGACTAATAAGGAGCTATAGGATAAGGTAGAGCGTTTGTTACATAAATACGAATAGCTATAGGAGTATATAAAAGACCTAAACTAGAGATTAAGGATACTAGAAGACAACCTAGTAGATAGACCCGACCCTTAGTTTATAGATATATAAAGGAGATAAAGGAAGATGGGATAGAAGTATCCTATATAGTAAGGAATCTTGTATTTCTTCCCTATTCGCGTTACTAACGAAGTAACCTAGTAAATCCGGAATATTACTTAGTAACCGGAAACTAAATACTACGAATAGTACTACTATACCGAGTAAGAGCTATATAGCTAAGGATATCTAGTCCCTACGTACGGTCGTTATTACCTATACTTTATATACTTTCTAGGGCGTAGAGGTTAGCTATAGTACGCTCGTTACTCGTAGCGGTAAAGGATAGTAGGTAGGGTAGAAAATCCGGACTTTTTAATAGAACTAGAGTCCCCTCGGTAATACTATAGCCTCTACTCGGACGTTCGATATTTAGTAAGAGATTAGTAAGTATAGGAACGCGTACGGAGCTCTCGGGGATACTAGCTAGGGATAATAGTTCTAGGTATAGAGACAATATCTCCTAATAGAAGTAGTAACTACGAGGGTTAGTAGACTAGATATTCTATATACCGTCTATATTATTATAGAGCTTGTCTATCTCTTCTAAATACTCTTATTAATAGTTAAACTTGTCGCTATATCGATCCTACTTCGTACGCTTTGTATTCTATTAATATATAGGTATATAGTAGTCCTTACAAATAAATAAGGTCCGTAGCGTACGGCCTCGCTCGTACTATTAGTAACTAGACTTTATAGTACGTTAAAACGATATATATTGTCTTGCTTTGCGGCCCTTATATTTACATACTTTATAGAGCTTCTAATAGCGGTCCTTAGCTTACCTATACTAGCGATAAGGCTTTATAAGCTTAAGTAGACTTAGTAAGTAAGAGTATCTTCTAACCGGCTACTCTATAGGTATACTATCGTCGTTGTCGTTATCGTTATCGTTACTATTATATACGTAGAGGTCTCGTTCTAAGCGATATAAGTCTATTAGTTAGTCTACGAGTTGTAGGCGGAAGTTACGCTACTTATTCTATAGACTATCGTATATGTTTAAATACTTAGACTCGTATATAGATAAGGCGTCCTTATTGTCTTCTATAGCTTTAACTTCTCGCTAATTAAGGCGTAAAGTAAGGCACTATAAGTTAATAAGTAAGGCATCTAGTATCTAGTAGAAGTAGACCTTCTAGTTACGCTAGTACCGCCGGCGGATAGTTATTAATACCCTTAATCTATTAAACTAATCTATAGAGCCTATAAAGGCTATATAGTTAGTAAGTAACTATAGTACTAGAAGGTATATCTAGCGGCGTAGATCGTTAGTATTATTATCTTAGTAAGCGGCTTTATATATAATATAATCCGTAGCGTAAGATCTAGATAGTATCTTCTTTATAAGGACCGTCTCGCTACTATTATAATAGTTGCTTAGAAAGTAGACAATTCTATAGTCCTAATAAGCTAGTATAAGTACCTCTTATAAAGCTAGATTAGCCTTAAATTGTTACTATTGTAACTATTGCTTTAAGACCCTCTTCTTACGTATAGAATAGCGTAGTTATTGCGATAAAGACTACTAAGAAGACTTTAACTAAGATTGAGTAATATATTCGTCGTTAATCTCTCTATTAGTATTATTATCGCTAGTAGTAGATACGAACTAATTAGTATCCTATTTCTAGTCTCTCTTAGTCGTTATAATATTATTAAGACGCTATAGGTTGCGATTAGGTATACGCTTAGCCTAGTAGATACTAGCGTAGCTAATAGAGAGATATCTAAGTAACCTTTAAAGTTATAGAGAATTAAAGAAGTTATCGATATATATAGTAAACCTCTACTAGGGATAGCGGTTTTATAAACGTTCTATTAGTATATAAACTACTACCTAAGTCGGTAGCAAGTCGAACTAGGTCGCCTACTTGCTATCTAGGTTAGTAGGGCCGTTACGTATCTACTACTCCTAATCGAGGATAATACCTCTATCTACTAGAACCTAGACCTTTATATCTATTTTAGCTACTTTTAACGGTATCCTTAGGATATTAGCGTTCTTGCCTATACTCTTTTAAATACTCTCGTCTATAGTAACGTCGCTTAATAGTATATAGAGCCTTACTATCGTTATCTAGAAGTAATTAGTTAATAGACGGACCTTCTTATAGATATAGCGTTAAGCGTATACCTACCTTTCTTAATAGTATTATAGCTAAGTAAGCGGACCGATAATAATCTCTTATTCTTCGTATTTAACTTACTCTTCTATATTAATATCGACTTCCTCGTATAGGTACTTAGGTAGGAAGTATAGATATCGATTAATCTACTAATACTAATATAGCGATATATTAGTTACCTAAGGGTATAGTAGACCGCGCTCTTTCCGAATATTCTAGAGATCTTTAATATCCGCTATTCGCTAAATACTAGCCTATATCTTTACTACGAAGAATATATATAACTTATATAGCTTTAAGGTTACCTATAGGCGAGCCTTAGTCGTATTATTCGGTTTACTACGCGTAGCGCGCTAATTTCGATAATCCTTAAGCGTATACGATATGTTACTATTCGTATAGTTAGCGATCTATTTAAGTACTTCTAGCTTCTAGTATTCGCTAATAAAGATATATATAGGAGATAATATATCGTTATTAGTTGGATTAAAGGAGATAGGCGCTACTAGGTAGAGGTTTACTTTAGTACGCTTAGAGGGAATCGATAATAGCTAAAATTCTTCGATAATGCCCTCCTTAGATAGTAGATATACTATTAAAAGAGCTATACTATATAAAATACTAGTATTCTATAGATAATAGTTATATTCTATGCCCGGTATTAATACCCTTCCCGAATAGGCAGCGATTCACTTCCCCGCTGCACGGACCACTGTTCTAAAAGGACTATACCGGAACACTCGATGGTAGTAGGACAGGGTGGTATCGGCCGAATTTCGGCCGCCGCGCGTTCAATCTGCTTCACGTCACCTCTCTGCTCTGCATTTCACCGCTGCAGATAACCTGCGCTCCATGGCAATGGCTTTGTCACTGTCGAGGACCTACATGCCAACATTACACGTTAATTCCTATCGCCTCGTCAAGGCTCCGAAGTCTTGACCTCCGCCTCATGACACCCTATGCCTCCTCCACATCTCAAGAGCACCTTCCAGCCGACTAGTCCTCGGCCACGCAAGAGTGAGACCTGAAAAAATGCAAGCGTGCAGTACGTCCGAGCTATTGACAACGGCCGATCGCGAGCCACTCGAAGTAGAGACTGCTGCTGCATCTGCGGCCTACTGTCGCTACCACGTCTATCCCTTCCTGAAATGGGCCGGAGCGATACATCAAGCGCGCTCTCACAGACATTACGCCATGGTCCCAATACTTGGAGCAATGGAACACAGTTCCGGAGAACTCTATGGAAGTCACGGACGATGACGTGGCTGGAGAGATACGAATGTGCATTACGGCAGAGGACGCGGAAACGGTCGTGGCTCGCTTCTTCCCGTGAAGAAAATCATGACCAGGGGTTTGCATCGTTTAAATTGGCATAAGAGACATGTGCATCAGGGATGTATAGACGGCCTGCACTTGCTACTGTCGCTAATGCAGATTAGAAAAAGATGATCACAACGTCGTTCAAGATAGAGCAGCACTGCCTTCAACCTGCTCGACGGCGCTAATGGCTGTGCATATGCTGCGAGTCCGGTCCGGTACGGTAGCGTGATGTCTTCAGCCCATGTTATTGCTACGCAAAATGTGATCAGCTGCGTGTCGGTGAGCAGAAGAGACGCCTGGAGTCTGAACTTGAATCTTGTGTAGACTTTAGGCAGTCATGACCCGATGCCTTTAAGTAAAAAGGATTCTGGACCATGCATAAAGAGCAATAAATTATTTGCACGATCAGTACACTCCTGATCATCTCCTTAGCTACAATCAGAGTCTCCAAACATGTACGGCGGAAGCAGGAGACTGCCATCCACATCCTGTCGCATATCCTCAGATTCAGTCGAGGATCGTAGAACACCAGCAGATCTCGAGAGCCAGCGACACTACACTCTGGAGCCAATACTCCACGTAGCTGTTCAAGCTTCTGAGCATCAGCTTCGAAGGCGCTCTGGATCTTGCCGGAAGACTGCTCGACGGCAGCCTGACGGAAGTCTTGCTCGTGAGCCTTGCTGTACTTGTCCAAAACCTTCCCAGCCTTGGCAAGCGCGCTCTCGCCGAGGTCTAACCCGTCTTGTTCGTCGAGGCCCAGCTGCAACATGAGATCATAGCTCATCTCGATTAGCTGATCGTGCAGGTCTGTATCAGATTCTCGCCCGGTGGCAGTGGACACTTGTTGCGTTGCAGTAGGGGAGCACAATTCAGCCACAGCCCAACCCAAACGATATTATTGAGATACGTCTCATCGCGGATACACGCTCTTTCGAACGCCTCGTGGAGCTCCAATGGCGTGAACATATTTTTCTGTCCAAGTACTTGCACAGATGGTGCGGTTCCTTGGAGCGACCGAAGCCCGTGGAGAGTAATCTGAATGGCTTTGCTGTAGCTTCCGGGACCTTTTGAGCTAGGCTTGACCTTTTCAAGATGCTTCATGGCGAAAGAATCGTCGGGCATCTTAATGGGCTTTGTACATCTAGACCTACCTGATGAAAGGGTCTTGGTCGGCACCGATCAGCCGGCGACCGACTCGAAGTCCAGTAGAATGCTCAAGATGAGCGAGATACTCCTTAGCCTTGCTATTGGCTTTAAACTTCGGTACTGGAGGGCCATCGGTGGATGATTGAGCAGAGATGACAAACTACATGTCTTGCCAATCAGACGTGACCAAGTCAAAGCGCTTCGCCGCTCGATACAAAACGGCCATGCATTGAAGCAACTTTTCGGTATTGGACGCGTAGCAACCAGCGACCGCCATCGCCCTGCTCGTCATGTATGTGGCTGCACCTGCAAGGCCAGGAATCTGGTGCTCTGCTCCGCTGACGATTCCAGTGCGTGACTTTCGGAAGCTATCGACCAGGTTCTGTTGCTCGTAGAGAGTCTGCCGCTGCCGCCGAGCTTCTTCACGGTCTGATGGGACGGACTTTGCGATTCAAGCCTTTGAAGCGCTGCGCGAGCGACCTGTGCATTCGATCTCAGACGCTCAGCAGCTTGGTCGAGAGCAGTTGGCCGTGAATATTGAGCGCGAAATGCATCGAAGGCAAGTTGTGTCTGTTCCGCGCTATGTAACGTCCGCTTGAGGCGCTCAATACCGACGTCAAGATTGGAAGCTGCGAAGCTTCCTCCGACATCAGTTGTCGGCTCATTGAGATTGATTCTGTGGGACCACACGTTGGCACCATCGTCGAGCGTGACGCTATCAGTGTTCCATATCCGAGTGATTTGATTACAATGCTCGTGTTCCGGGTGACTTACTCCAAACTCGGCGTTTGCGCATTTCATAAGTGCTATGGCTGAGCTAGTCTCCATTCTTGCATACATAGGGCTTACCTCTCCTTTGTTGTACTGTAGCCAGACGTTGTGCACGGACTTTCGTAGCTCGTATAAATCCTAAAGGTGGCACAAAAGCTCGAGAGCGCCAAATGTGCTCCTGGCAGCAAGTCAAGCAAGGTGTACTTTGACTTATAAAAGCAGCAGGAGTCCGTGGGTAGCAGCTGAGCCAGCAGAAGGAGATGATAGCATGCCGAACATAGTTGGGAACTTGAGCAGGACCCTGGTCGAAGAATTGCAAACATTGAGCACGGTTAGCCTTGGATTGTAGCGATAGAGTGTGTAACTTGAACGTAGCGACAGCCTCAAGAAGCGTGCATGTGGTGATGGAGCGGTACTCCATACCTTCTAGGATGCACTTGTGGCAAGTACACAGCGTCTCGGCCACGTGGAGGCTCTAAGAGGTGCGCGGAGAGCAGATACGACTCAACCAAGACCGCTTTCATGTCGGTCACCAGAACTCGCGCCGATGCGAAGGATCTCCACACGACCGGATAGAGTTCTTGGTTCTTGTCGAAGATGGACGATATGCAGGCTTTCACTGCTCAAGTAAGTCTACGCCGACACCTCTCAGCGCCTGCACAGCCCATTCAGGATACTTCTCCTTGTTGCCAGCATACAGGGCGCTGAAGTAGTCCTTCAGGAAGTGCGGATATCTGTCCTCAATAACGGCCTCTCGAGCTCGTCGCATCATGTCGAGCATGTAGTGGGTATTGTGCATAGTCATCAGATGCGCACCAGCCGTCTCCTTCGCAGCAGTATGGTAGATGTAGGAACGACTAATGCCCAGACCACCTTCATCCTCATCTCGGCAGCAGATGCATTTGCAGCCTGGGGCAATCGGGCCGAAGTCCTCGGCATAAGAAGCATGTCGCAAATTGAGCACACCAGCATCCGTGATGGCATTACCAAAACGTGCCGTTCGCGAAGGCCAGACACAATCGAACATGTCTGCGCCAAGAGCTACCGAGACGAGGATGTCCTCTGGATAACCAACGCCCATGACATATCGTGGCTTGTGGGTAGGAATGATGGCAGTGCACGTGTCGACAACTTTGCAGAACTCGGCCTTCGCTTCACCTCCACTAAGACCTCCGATAGCAACGCCAGGTGTATGGCGAGCAAGCATTTCCTTGCAACATTCTCGGCGTAGAGGCAGGTCCAGGCCGCCCTGAATGATGCAGAACAGGTTTTGACTTTCGGGCTTCTTGTGAGCGGCGATGCAGCGATCTAGCCAGCGCACGGATCGATACATAGCCTCCTTGATGCGAGCCTGATCCGGAGAGGTGGTGGCAATGACATCGTCGAGCTGCATAATGATGTCGGAGCCTATCGAGTTCTGCAGAGAGATGGAGTGTTCGGGTGTGAGCAGCATGGGAGTTCCATCGTGCGGGCTGAGGAAGCGCACTCCTTCTTCGGTTACTTGTGCAAGCTTCAGCAGGGAGACCATTTGGAAGCTGTAAGATGTGAGCACTGCGGAGCGTAGCGTGCGTGCATCGAACATTCCAACATCACATACCCGCCGCTATCTGCGACATGTTAGCAAGCATTCTACGTGTTTTACCGTTTACGCGTCTTCCGACATGCCTGTCAAGATGTTATGAGGCCATGATTGCAAGTTGTGCGCTCCGCCGATGGCGTCAAGCGTTTTCTGGCCAGGCTTCAACCCACTGTGTCCATGTCAGCTTCAGCTTCATGCTCGCCGTGACTGCTCTTAGCCACGCCTACAGATGATATGTGTTGTTCAAGCACAATCTACAACTCGTCTCTTCAAGCTGTTTCGGTGTGAGACCTTTGAGCGAGGCTTGCGTCGCGACGGGCATGAACAAGGGCAATTGGACGGGGCCATGAGGAAGATGCAGCGTTGCCGCTCTGGCTTTCGTGGTCTGGAAAGAGTCAGCATCATGAGCCGTCTGAGGAACATGAAGTCCCCACGCGTACAGAGCATTTTGAGATCAGGTCGAATGACAAGGCAGATGGGATTGGCCTTGCGGGCATAGCATCTTCCTCGGACATGGCAGACAGAGATGCGATGGTCTTTGTGCTATGATACTGTATTCTAATTTGTAGACGGGCGTTGATTGATTCGTCCATCATGCACGGAGTCAGGTCCGACGACCCTGCTACTATCATTTGCGTTTGGGCTAAGAGTGCCAAGACCGGAGAAGCCCTAGATTTTACTAGTATTTTAGCCATTTCGTCCTCTTTCTACGTATTCTTATTGGCTTTCTTAAGAGTAACGTAATACCTAACTTCTAGAATAAGGCGTAAGTACCTATAATTATAGAAAATATAACTATCTTCCTCTAGAGATAATAGAATAATAGTAGTTCTAAGAAAAGATATAGAGAGAGAGGAATCTAGCCTCTATCCCTAAGCTAAGCTAAAGAATAACTTATATCTATACTAGGCCCTAAGGGCCTAAAAGACTAGTCTAGTTAGCTAAAAGTAAATAGAAATATCTAGAAGAACCTAAAACCTCTAAGTCCTTATAGATAATATTTAAAAGATACTAGATACTTCCTAGGCCCTATATTTCCTATTCCTTCTCTCTCTTCTCTAGAAGATCTAAATCTAACTTCTTTACTAACTTAAGAATACTAATACTATTAATATTCTCTAAATCTATATATAGATCCTCTTAGACGTCCTAGTAGGTTAGTTCGGGTTAGGTTCGGGTTCAAAACCGAACCTAATCCGATTGTCCGGATCTAATCTTAGGGAACCGGAACTTTGTCTAGGTTTAAACCTAAAAATTTAATAGGTTTATAGCGAAAAATAGAAATATTAGAAAGGCGGAAATTACGAAATATCGAGATAGAGAACATTGTTATTTATGTATACTACTATTATCGTAGTCCTTAAGGATAAAGTAGTTATTTCTTCTATATATACTACTAGTATCGTAGTCCTTAAGGATAGAGTAGTTATTCCTTTCTATAGTATAGCGCTAATAGCTATCCTTCTAGTCCTTTATTACTTACGATAGTTCTTATATAGATTCTCGCTAACGTCTATATCTCTAATAAAGATACTATAGCCCTTTAGAAGTAAACTTAGTATAACAATATCCTTCTACTAAATAGTAATACGCTTAGTATAGACGGCTAGTAGGTTAATAGCTATCTAGAGTTAGTATATATTAAGGACGTTAGGGAGTAATATATACTCGAAGAAAGTCGTAAGATATACTTTAGAGGCCTTACGTAATACCTCGATAGTATT